>JAVJIF010026679.1:0-56630 GCA_038442645.1 Agave tequilana
GGCTTCTGGGCTCTACTTTCTTGAGCAGATTCCAGGGCCACTTATATGTTCACTGTAGCAAAAATTTCCTTGATATTTATCACTGCACACCAAGAACAAAGAAGAAAGTTAACCAAAAAAATGTAAACTTAAAAAGAGAATTACTTACCGTCCCTCCCCAGTAACGTGCCAAAATTTAATTGAGTTTTTTTACCAACACATAAAATACAGAATATTAGAACTTAAGAGTAAGGAGTGCAAGGTGCTCAATACTATCGCGATAGCAAGTGGCTATGCGGGTTGTAACCACAATGAGGGACTAGCGATGAAAGCTTTTTAGTAAGTTCTCTTTTATGCTACAATCAATGGTTAAAAATCTTCTTTTAGTTCTTGAAAAGAAAAAGAAAAATAAGTTATAATCAAGTTAAAAAGAAAGTGGTAGATTTAGAGGTGAAGAAAATGGAAAATGGATTTATACAAAGAAATTTAAAAAGAGTAATAAAAGAGTTGGGAGATTGTGGTGTTGGTGATCTAACAAAAAGTTAAAGAAAAGAAAGAAATTAAAAATTACTACCTCTTCAGTGCTCATATACTTGGATCTGTGGCTACAACTTACCTAGTTTTTGAAGGCGATCAAACATGGCGTGTAGGATCTTCCGATTCCCGATCTACACTATGAATAAAAGGGCAAGCTAAACTAACTAAAGAATGATTGTTCATCACCATAGGCCACCAAGGCACTTACAATAGCGAAGCATCTCGAGACTATCGGATTCACTTAGATTGCAACACATCAGAGGAAAGTAAATTGAAATGAGAGTAAAGAAGAAAAAACTTCGATTCGATTCAAATAACATGAAAGAAAAGACTTACTTACACCGGTATCACTCTCATACAAGGTAGCTCTCATTCCTCCATGAAACTCGTCTCTCCTCTCAGTTACATAAGTGTCACCCCCGCTTCCCAAAATATACTGAAGCGGAGACGCGACACGAGTCGGCGACGCATATACGCAAAAAAAATACCTCACGTATACGCGCTAAGCTTTAAGTAACCCGAAACAAGCTATAAATCCCAACTATAATGAATCATGATTACTGCAATATCACATATAAGCATCCATTCATGATATCATATAATAAGGAACTGGAATAACAACTGAATTTGATATCGAGAATCAGGAATAATATGAAAGAAAGAAAATAAGAATACCAGAATCGAATAGGGAGAAGCTCCAGCTCTTCGCGAAGCGTACGATCCCAACGAACACCTGAACATATAAATAAAGCGTCCATATCTAAACGTGCGAACCCAGGATCGTCAGAAAATGACCTGGTGAGTGTGTGTGTGTGTGTGTGTGTGTGTGTGTGTGTGTGTGTGTGTGTGTGTAAGGGGAGAGCTCGTGTATATAAACAATGTGCACAGAATAATAACAAGAATAACTGCAGACATAAGATAACTAAATAACACGATAAGCAAACACTGAAGGATAACCAAAACACATGTATGTAGATAAAAGACAACTATTACAACTAAAACAAACAACTGATGTCAAGATGTGTAACCTAGCATATGTCACTAGTCTGGTTGGTTATTATTAACCTAACTAATGTAGTACTTAGCTGTGTCCCATACCACAACTATTTTCACACATATCAAACAAAGTTATCGTTATTGTTTACTACTGCCCATCATCATGTAGTGCATGTGTTTTGGAAGGGTACCGTGCATGCCCGGTACCACGGTCTAACACCCCTGGCACTGAACCAGGACAAGCCGCCAGGTTTCTAATAACTGAAGACCACAGCCCCATACGAAAAGACTACTAGTGTGGCGCCATAATCTGGGCATAGTCCTGACAACTGACAACTGAATAACTAGTAGCCAGTACCCTTGGTTCCCCATGGTTGGAACCCACAACTCGGTACCATAATAAGTCCTTCCAAAATACATGACATGCGTCATTAGGCAATTACCCCTGTTCCCCGGGTTATGGTGTCTTTTATTAATAAGCAATCAATGTGATTTAAAATGTAATAGTAACTGATATCCCCAACAACTGCTGATGTCAATACTAACTGATAATCTGACAACTGACAACTGATATCCGACAACTGAGTAGCTGACAACTAATATTTGACATCTGAAATAAGATACTGGAGATATAGCACTAACACAATGGTGTCACTAATAACTGATAACTAATACAGATATCTACCAACTCTCATAAACTCTGAACACATCATATGATCACCCGGCAAATAATCTCACCAATAACTGATAATGTGATGACTGCTATCTGATAACTCTGAAGTACATGA
Organism: Agave tequilana; assembly: GCA_038442645.1. Lineage (NCBI taxonomy): Eukaryota > Viridiplantae > Streptophyta > Magnoliopsida > Asparagales > Asparagaceae > Agave > Agave tequilana. The sequence goes on from JAVJIF010026679.1 coordinate 2,301, forward strand.
TCACCGATATCGACACTATCACAATAGCTCAATCTCTATTAACTAAAGTAATCAATAACTAAACATGAAGCACATGGTATATCCTCGAGATCAACAAGTCAACATGTACCAAAATCATATCTAAAGAGGAAACTCCTCAAACAACTTGAATCTAGAATAATTCACTTCTAAGTCAATACCAATAACTCATTCATACTCAATTGATATAATCAGTTGATACATCCAGGACCTTTGCTTCTAATAATCCAAAACAAATATAATATCACATATCGAAGTCAAAGGTAAGATATCCACACATCTGGTCACAATAAGTCAGTCACGTCTAAATACTGATCATATCCAATGTAAATAACATAACTCCCAGTTCAACCAACTCCAGCTAAGTCTATATACTGATCCAAGCATCAACTAATCCATTCTTAGTAAAGTACATCATAACAAGTCCATCATCAATACCCGAATGAATCATCACCTAAGTTATTACTAAATGAAAGAATAACAAATCTAAGAATTACTCTACATGAAACAGTCATCTGTCCTCAAATATGATTTGGGCCAACTAACCAGTGATCGAAATGGGTATGGGTCACTGTCTAAGTACATCAAAACTAGGCCTAAGCCAACAATGACAAACTACCAACACATGAAATGACACTGATACAAGCTCTTGTCAACTATATAATTAAAGTGAACAATCATAAATGTCTCATGAAGTATACAAGTAATCAAAAAGGTAAAATATAATAGAAAATCACATGAAATATAAGTGTAACATGTAAATGCATACCGATAACGGTAAAAATAAAATGCACAAGAACGAACACTCCATGAAATGACGCGGTTTCGGAACCGAATCACCGTCTGGTCTTCACTGCACGAACTGTACTGATCTACGGATCATCCCATGGATCGGTCTTCAAATCGCTTATGTATCGGTTCCACAACGAGCACGAATCCGAATCGGGTCCAGATCTCCTCCAGCGGTCCCTGATCTTACCAAACGAATCTGAAACACTGCTACACCCAACCAAACACATGAACACACACAAACATATCCTCGTACACGTATACACTCCACAATATACACGCATAGACATACGTGCACACCCGCATATATACGTATACAAGTATACACATACACCAACATACATGCATACTTAAATAAAAATCAACACACATTAATATAATACATACACTTATATATATTCACAATCATGCAAATTAATACACATACAAAAATAATAAGACACATACTCATATACACATTTACATCCATTCACAGCACATAAACTCACACATAGATAGAAATTCCCACACCTCACATACACTTAGGCACACATAATCACATTGCATTACATGCTTGCACACCATATATACATACACCCTAAATATATCCATACACACATTAATGTATGTAAAGAGACAGAAAAGGGAAGAGGGGGAATACTCACGGTTGGGGAAAGAGGAGTCACGGTAAGGGCTAGGCACGACCGTCGATGGCGGATCTCGCGGATAACGCCGGTTGCTCGACGGAGGAGATCGGGGTGCCGAGGACTCACGGAACTCGTCAGAGAAGGAGATAAGGCTGTCGAAGAACACCGCGGAGCTCACCGGAGAGAGGGCGCTGGGTTTGCCGCTGGATCTGTGCGCAGGGGAAAGGGCGAAACTCGGCCGGAGGGAGCTATTGCTTTGCCGGAGAGAGAGATGGGGCTCCGGCTAAGAGGTGCTCAATCCCTGGGAGTGTTGCAAGGGGGCGCGCCATGGGCTGGAGGAGATGGCGTCTGGACTAGCTGTGCTGCTGGTCTGCTCACGGCTGGAGCGGCTGGGGTAAGCTGCACGTGGGGGAGTTCGGGCGCTCCGAGTGCGTGGGTGTGGGTGTTGCCGTCCATGGAGGGGAGGCCGGCGGCTGTGAGTTGGAGAGGAGAAGAAGTGTGAGGTTTGGGCGGCTACTGTTGGGAGATGGATTAGCTTATGATAATTAGGGATTAGGTTTAGGGTTTTATTTAGGTTAATTAGGATGATGAGATTATATATGGTTTAGATTTGGGTAGTGGGTTATTGGGTTTCGGGTATAAGATTGATGGGTTTAGGCTTATAGGGTAAATGGTAGTATTAAGGAAATGGAGATGGGTTTGAATAGAAAGAATGGGTATAGGGAAAAAGGAAATAGAAAAAATAATAAGAATAATAATAAACACTAATAACAATGATTAACATATTAAAACTAATAACACTAATAATATTGGTACATAATCCTAAAATATAATAATATAGTGATAGTAATTAAGAATATTTAATTAAACTAGTAATAAGACATAAAGTTAATTTATCATATAATTTCTAAAAAACAATTTGAACATTAGTACCATTAATAATCAGAAAAGAAGAAGTCAGAAATTAAGTTAATGTTAATTCATAAAAATAAATAAATAATAATAAGGTAAAATAAATACTAACACTAATAAAATTTATAATAATCTTAGTAATAGGAAAAATTACTAATTAGTAATTAAAAGGATAACAAGAAATAATAGTAATATATAATGCCAATTACCATTTACCATTTAAAAATAATTTATATATTAATATAAAATAATCACAAAGAAGCAATATATTAGGTTAATCAATAATCTTAGTAAAATAATCAGTAAAACAGAATAAATACTGTAGGAAATTAAAAAAATACGGTATTACTATTAGGGATATTACATAAAGAAAAGAAAAAATTACATAAAAGAAAAAATAAAAACCTACACTAAAAAGAATGAAAAACTGGCCTAAGAATCTATCTCTGTTTGATCATCCCTGTAGTCTCTAATGTGTGGAGTATTTATAGCATAAAAATGGATAAGGAAATGATTAAAAGATAGGGAGAGCTGACTATTTCTGAATTTGAATCCTCCCCTTATCTCTAAACTTGATTTGATGTGGATATTCAGTTCTGATCTGCAGCTTGTTGGCGTGTTGATTACTGAATATAACTTAACAAATTACAGAATTAGAATAGTGATCACTTAAGAGTTGTAATCCTTTAAGCTTCTTCTGTCATCTTGAATCATCAGATTTTAGTTTCCGTAGAGATTATAAGTTTTCTTATATCGTTCTAGATATGATCAATACAGAAAGTTATGATTTACTAAAATATATCCGTCAGAATCTGAGTCAAATTTGCTTCATCTCATCGTTGATCTTCTCTCTATCCATTTATCCCTTTGGATTTTGAATTTGGACTCTGTATTTGAGTTATCCTCGGTTGATATTTAGCTAACCAAATAGATTTATAGAAATCTGAATTTTACTGGTTTCCATTTGGTGTTATCTTTTTGATTTGCTCTGATCTTCAGCTGAACATTGCCCCAATTCTTGATTTGTTCTAACTAGATCTAAGATCATCCTCAGCTACCAAATGATCTAGTTAAATCTGATTTTAACTGGTATTTTATTTGATTTAATTCTCTTGTTCTTCATGATTATCTTCTACAAAATAGACATTTAAACAAGAAAAATAGCAGATTTATTACATGATAAATGTAGGAGTGTAATGAAAAGAATGCAAAATATGTGTACGATCAGTAACTCAAAGCTCATCGTTAACCAGGTTCGCGGGGAATACGAGGTCAGACATGAAGACTTAGTACCCTATCATAACGCAACTGTTTACATGGCAGAGAGGTTCAAAAATTCTACATCGACGATGTACCTCGCCAGCAAAATGCACATGCAGATGCACTGGCGTCTCTGGCTGCTTCCTTGGCTCATCCAGCTGGAGCAGTAGAGAAAATATTTGTCTACAGCCATGACTTGTATTGTCCAAGGCTTGCTTTTGAAGACCACCAAAAGCTGACAAGAGATCTTTAAGTCAAAGAAGCTTTAGAGATGGCAACGAGTCCAGAGCTCAGGGATTGGCGATTCTCACACATCGACTACGCATTGTACGACATTTACCTGATGACCCTAAGGAGGCAGCTGCTATTAGAAGGAAGCCTCTAAATTCTACTACAATGCGATCACAAGAACACTGTATCGTCGATCGCATGATGGAATCCTCCTCCGCTGCCTGTCATATAAAGAGCACAGGAAATACTCAAAGAAGATCATGACGGCATGTGTGCAGCTCACCAACCCAGTCTGAAACTTAGGGATCGACTCTGAAGACTCGAATATTATTGGCCAATGATGATCCCTGACGCCGTCACTTACGCCAAACGATGCCACGCTTGTCAGGTCCATAGTGATTTTATTCACCAGGCACCGGGGCATCTTCGCCCTACGACTTCTTTTTGGCCATTTGAAATGTGAGGAATGGACGTGATTGGTCCTGTCAGCCCACTTCATCCAAAGGATATCGATTTATCCTAACCATAACCGATTACTTTTCTAAATGGGCTGAAGCTATCCATTTGAGGGAGGTAAGACATCCGACGTGATCAAGTTCATTAAACATCACGTAGTCTACCGATTTGGCGTACCGTGAATATTGTTCATGATAATGACCTCAGTTCGTTAGCCAAGCCTTTCAGAGATTCTGCGACAAGTTTAGGATCCAGAGTATGTCTTCAACGGTATACTACCCAGCCGCTAATGGCCTTGCAGAAGCTTTCACAAAACCATTAAAAACTTCTCAAGAAATTCATCTCAAAAAGCCAGCGCGACTGAGATGATAAGTTAGGTGAATGCTTATGGGCTTATCGTATGACAGTAAGAACCCCGATGAAAGCAACATCGTTCTCTTTGGTATACGGGTGTGAAGCCATACTTCCACTAGAGATCTAGATCCCATCTCTACACGTCACCTTGACAACGGAGATGACAAATGAGGAGAAGCATCGACTGTGACTCCAAGAGCTCGAAGCTTTAGATGATAAATGCCTGCAAGCTCAACAGCAAATTGAGCTCTATCACGCTCGAATTAACAGAGCCTTCAACAAGAAAATCAAGGAGCAGATCTGTCTTAGCTATCAAAAGACCCATGGTGATAAACATAAGACTAAGAAAAAATTTCAGCCTAAATGGGAAGGACCATCTTGTTAGCCCAGAGGCCCATCACTCTAGTTTTGATGATGATTAACTCATGTAGTTATGGTTTACTAATGATCTTGTGCTTAATAAGTTTCAGATATTTGATCAAGATCTTAGTAGGTGTTTGACTTCAACAAAGGAGTTTTGGAGCTAACACGTGTTGATTCAAGAGCTCGCGTGTCAAGATCGCATCTAGCACTCAGTTGGAGTCAAGCTCGTTGGATCGCGTTTGGATCGAGTCGGCTTGGAGACAAGCAGACTTCGTTTTGTGTTTAGTTTGTGTTTAGTCTTGTGTAAAGGTAGATAGTATTGATATGCTCAAGTTCACATACACACACAAGTTTAAAGTTTGTTTTTTTGGTTTGACCGGTTTTGGATTTCATGTCCAAAACATAGATATATTATTTACATGTGTATATTGAATTCTATCCATATACAATATGCTTCAAAGTTGTTCCAATATCATGTTTTTGTATCCATATAAGTTTTGGGAGAAAATGGTTTTTCATTTCAAAAGTCCAAGTTTTGAAAAATATAGATTTTGTGTTTAAGCCAAATTTTAATATCACAAAAATGGTTCAAATAGTTTATAATATGTGTTGAATTTTAGTCACACATATTTGTATTTCAAAGATCTTACAAGAACTTATTTTTGTGAAATTTATGTGATTTTATGGGATTTATTGAGGTTAAAAGACAAGTTTTCAATACCATTAATACCAGCCAGACTGACTGGCGGTCTACTAAGCCGGTTGACCGAACCAGTGGTCGGTCAACCGGAATGGTCGACCGATATGCACGAGACGTGCACAAAGGCCAGCCACAACGGCCGGTCGACCGCGCGGTCGACCGACTGAGAGCACCCCACTCTCGGGTGCTGACGGTCGACCGGGCGGTCGATCGATGGTTATGGCCGGTCAATCGGACGGTCGACCGGAAGCACAACAGTCATAAATATGACCGTTGCACCGGTCGACCGGCGGTCGACCGGAAGGGCAATTTTGCCCTTTCCTGCTGCCAACGGGCAGATTTCTTGACAGGTTATAAATAGCCCCCCTCTTGGGATGTTTTATACAAGTTTTTAGAGAGCAATTTTTCCCATCTTTATAAGTGTTTAACAGCAAGTATTTAAAAGAGTTTTGTGTTAAAAAGATTTATCTTTATTTGTTTTAAAGTGTTGGAAAATCAAAAGAAAAAGAGAGTCTTTGGGAATTGGTTTTGATCTTCATTTCAATATCTATCTTGTGATTTTCTCAAGAATTTTTCTTGTTTATTTTCATTCCAAACACTTTATTTTCTCACACTTGAGCTATCATCTCTATCCTATCTATAGAATCTTGTTTTTGGTGAAAATTGGTTTGTGGTTTGTTGAGACCACCAAGTGTTGTAATCTTTTTGTTTCTTTGAGCTGTGTGTATCCCTCTTGTGTAGAGGTGATTATGGAGTAGTTTGAGTTTGTTGGTATCCCTCTAAGTGTAGAGGTGATTAAGATTGGAGTTTTGGCTTTGTGCCTATCCCTCTAAGTGTAGAGGTGATTGTTGGAGTTTTGGCTTAGTGCCCTATCCCTCTAAGTATAGAGGTGATTGTTGTTGTTTGGCTTAGTGCATTATCCCTCTTGTGTGAGGTGATAGTTGTTGTGCATTGCCTCTTGCGTAAAGGTTGTGTTTGTTGGAGAGAGGAGTTGTGTACTCTTAGTTGTATTTGCCAAATCCTCAGTGGAGGTTCCCTATGTGGGAAGTCCTGTGTGGACGTATAGTGGAAATCCTTCTGTGTGAAGGCGGGGACGTAGAGCAGTGGCTCGAACCTCGAAACATATCTCGGTGTTTGCGATTGATCCACTATCTCTAAACTTTATCTCTTTTATCTTGCATTGCACATATTGTTCATATCTTATATGCTTGATATTGTTTCTGTGCCCATACTAGTGTTGAACCAAGAGAGCTTCATATAGCACCTCAACTCTTATTTAGAAGAATTTAGAGGAGATAGTCCAGAGCCCTTCACCGGGAATTCGGCTACACTCTTTGGTTACACTTAGTGTGTTGCAATAGTTTTTAAATCCTCACATTTGTCATTAGATTATCCATACACCTATTCACCCCCTCTCTAGTGTTTTCACATTTGTAGTAGAGTCGGTGTAATCAAATGGAGCATACCGCCTTATAACCCCAGATGACGACACGCTCATGATGCCGATCAACGACAGATTTTTGAAGAAGTACTATCGTTGACATGACTCTTCCTATGATCAGGTTAACATTACACCTCTGATCAAAACTTTCAGATCTAAGATGTTTGGAAGAGCACCAAAGAAGAACTTCTTTCTTTCTTCAACGGATCACATCACGGTCGGTCAGTGTCGAGCCGATCGAACGCCGGTTACATCATGATGCATGATGTAAACATCAAAGTAGAAACAAAGTGTGAAACTTCAGTTTTAGCCTTGTTACTTTTCTCTAGTTCACCTATGAACTCAACAGACAGAAGTTCTTATGATCAGGTTAATATTACACCTTTGATCAAAACCTCCAGATCCAAGATGTTTGAAAGAGCGCCAAAGAAAAGCTTCTTTCTTCCTTTAATGGATCACATCATGGTCGATCAGTGTCGAACCGATCGAACGCTCATGATGCATGATGTAAGCATTGGAGAAGAAACAAAGCATGAAATTTCAGTTTTCACCTTGTTACTCTTCTCTAGTTTATCTACAAACATCTGACGTCTATGACGGCTGAGGATAGAGCAAAATGTTGGCTTTAAAGTCCACATAAGTCCTCGATAACTCATCATACTGAAGAGAATAGCATGGCTAGCCCAACTCAAACTGTAGTTGGTAAAGGCATACCAAATCCGTTGATAGCTGATGATTTACTAAAAATTCTAAGGGACTTGGCTCCATTATCTCCTACAAAATCTCTTACCAATTCTTACCCACAGAATGGTAGGACCATAAAAATACCTGTATCCATTTCCCCGACAAAAGGAATAGAGACTTGTCACGTTAACAATAAACCTATGGCAAGCCATTTCTATTTTGATCCCCAGTGGTGTCAGTCAAGTTAACATTAAACCTCTGACAACAAAACCCATTCAAAATCTCTGCTGTTACGTTAATATTACACCTCTAATGCCAAACCTCTCATGTCCTTGGAAAATTAATGTTTATCACTTTAAATATTACACATCTGACAAGTCTTTTTGTTTTTCACCAAAGTCCCTACTACAATTCCCTACCACGGAATGGTAGGCCCACAAGCTCAATCACTACTATGTTAACATTACACCTATAATAGTGAAGAGTTTCAATACTCCCCAGCGAGTACAAACTTCACTTGTCACTGTTGGCCCAGAGGCCTTCCACTCTAGTTTTGATGATGATTAACTCATGTAGTTATGTTTACTAATTATCTTGTGATGTTTAGTTTCAGATCATTAATCAAGATATTAGTTGGTGATTGCTTCAACAAAGAAGTTTTGAAGCCTTTCCAAACCGTGATCATGTTATGCTCAACAAAGAGTTGTTGGATCGAGTCGACTTGAAGATGGAGATCGTCAAGAAGACTTAGGTATCCTAGTTTAGTTTGTATTTTAGATCCATGTGTAAAGATTAGATAGTGTGATATGCTCAAGTTCACAATACACACACGTTTCATGTTTTGATTTCGTTTTTTCGGTTTTTGGTTTAACCGATATTGGTTTTCATGAATAGATAGTATCAATACAAGTTTACTTTGTTTAAGTGTATATTAGATATATTCTATATACATGTAAGCTTAATTTCCTAGACAAACTTATGTTGAGATGCCTATTCATGAGGTTTGGTGTTTTGTGTTTTTAACAAACATATTTTTGAAATAAAAGAAAAACAATGATATGTATATGTTTCATGTATATTGGACCTATGTCCATATGCAACATGTTTTTAAATGATTAAGTATCATGGTTTTGTATTTGGATATATTTTGGACAAAACAAATTTTCATTTGAAAAATCCAAGTTTGGAAAAATACGGGTTTTGGTTCTCGGTAATTTTTCCATAACACAAAATGGTTTAAAATGTTGATATTTGTGTTGAAATTTTTATCACATGCTTATATATCACATATAAAGTTAGAAACTATTTTTATGGATTTTTAGAAGTTTTATGAGATTTATTAGAATTATTTAAAACCCAATTTTCTGACCCAGATTGCCTTCTGCCAGGCTCTGGCGGTCGACCGGGACGGTCGACCAACGTGCACACACCTGTGTACGTTGGCCAGGCACTTGGGCGGTCGACCGTGCGGTCGACTGGCCAAAGAGCTTTGCTCTCTGGATTTTTACGGTCGACCGCTGGCTTCCAACGGTCAATTTTTTGACCGTTGGCGGTCGACCGGGCGGACGACCGCCAGACGTCAGGGCTGACAAAAAGCCCCAACGGCTAGTTTTTATTGGAGGCCTATTTAAACCCCATTTCTTTGAGATTTTGGCCAAGGTTTTACAAGAAGAAAATTTTGCCTATTCTCTACTGTTTAAAACAAGTTTTCAAAAGTGTTTAAAGCTTAAAAGATTTCATCTTTGTTTTGTTTTCAAGGGTTTTTGAAAAATTCAAAGAAAACTAGGTTTTGGGATATTGTTTTGGATCTTCATTTCTATCATTTACAAGAGGTTTCCCAAATAGTTTTTCTTTGTTATTTGATTTTCAAAAACACCTTGATTTCCACTTGAGCTATCATTCTATCCTCTCTATAGGATCACTTGTTTTGTGAAAAAAGGAAAGTGTTTGTTGTTGAGACAAACCACCAAGTTGTAAACCCCTTCAGTGTTGTATCCCTCTTTGGTAGAGGTGGATTTGGGTTGTTGGTTGCTCTCTATTTGGTAGAGGTTGAGGTTGTTGTTTACACCCTCTTGGTGAGGTGGAGTTGGTGGTGGATTTGGGTTGTTGGTTGCTCCCTCTTTGGTAGAGGTTGAGGTTGTTGTTTACTCCCTCTTGTGAGGTGGAGTTGGTGGTGGATTTGTATCCCTTTTCGGTAGAGGTGGATTGCGGTGTTTGCCTCGGTGGAGGTTGTATTGGTTGGTTTGTGGAGTTCGGTACTCCGGTCTTCGGTAGACCATTTGTATTGCCTCAGTGGAGGTTGTATTGGTTGAGAGAGGAGTTCGGTACTCCTAGTGGATTAGAAATCCTTCTCGGTGAAGGGGGGACGTAGAGCTCGGTGCTCGAACTTCGAACACATTCTTGTTGTTTGCGTTTGATCCATTGACTCTTAACTCTCTCACTCTCTTTACTTTGTATTGTGCATTGCATCATTCATATTGCCATATCATTTATATGCTTGTGTTGTGCTTACATTGATTCATATCGCTTATTCCTATATGCTTGGTTGTGTTTGCTTGTGTGCCTCACTTGTGCTTAACCACGAGAGCTTCATATAGCGCCTCAACTCTTATTCAGAGGAATCAAGAGGAGCTAGTCCAGAGCCCTTCACGGGAATTCGGCTACACTCATTGGTTGCACCAAGTGTTGTTGCAAATTAGTTTTAATTTCCGCATTTAGTTCATTAGATTAGCGGTATACCTATTCCCCCCCCCTCTAGGTGCACTTACAATTGGTATCAGAGCCTACGCTCCTGATATTAGGTTTAACCACCTAGGAGTGAGATCTTGGTTTGCTAATCTATCATTTGCATTTGCACGTATATTTGTTTGCACACTCATGGATTGCTTGTCACCTCCCATGTTTGATGTTTCCAACAATGACACATGGAAATTTAGGATGTCCATGGTTTGAAAATTTTGGCCCAAGGTTACAATCACCCTTGTTTAGTGTGTTTTGATGATTACAAAACATATTAGTTATTTGTACTAATATTGTTTATTGGTTGAGTGTGTTTCAGGGATCTAACTCATTTAGAAGGTTTATTCCCTATTAGCAAAGGTTTTGGACTCAAGTCAACTCAAATTGGGCTCAAGAATCAAGCTTTGAAGATCATATGGTGAAAAGCCCTCCTTGAAGCACTTGAAGTCTTTAGAATCAATGTAAGAATTAGAATGTTAAAGTTTGAGTGTTGGATATTGGCTCTAGGATACACACACAATTTGATTTTGTTAAAATGTGAGTCTTGTATTTAAGTTTTCATGTTTAGTTTAGGTTTCATGCCTTAAAAATATATTTACATGACTCTAAATTTTACAAAAATAAATACCATGTTTAGATCTTGTTTATATACCCCTACTAGCACATTACTTAAGTTTCCTTAAAGTCAAAAATTATTTTGCAAAATTTTTCAAGTCAAAAATACACTGTTTTTCCTGTTTCAGGCTGACTGGCCGACCGGCCCGGTCGACCGGCCACTGTGCCTGGGCGTGCACGTCTGTGCACGTCCTACGGTCGACCGGGCGGTCGACCGTCTGAGAGCAGGTTTGCTCTCGGGTTTTCTCTGGGTCGACCGTCTGGTCGACCGCTAGAGGAAGACTGAGAGCAGGCTTGTTCTCGGGTTTTCTGGTCGACCGGCCGGTCGACAGCCAGAAGACCCGAGCCAACGGCTCTTTGACCAGCTGAGCTGGCGGTCGACCGGCCCGGTCGGCCGCCAAGCCTGCTGCTGCCCAACGGCTCTTTTCTCTTTTGTGCAATTCTGAAATCTGTTTTTTAATCAAATTTTTTGGCAGACTTTTACAGGGTTTTTCAGTTCTTTTTCAGAGCAAATAAGCTCTAAATACATTGTTTTAAGCCTATTTTTCTCCCTATAAATAGAGGAAAAACTCTCTTACTATACACCAAGAAAAATCCTCAAGTTTTCAAAGTTTTCAAAAGAGAAAAGAAAAGTGTTTAAGCTCTCCATTTCCAATTCTTTCTTGAGCTAGTTTTCAGTTGTGTTCCCTTGCAAAAATCATCTCTACAACTGAGTTTTTCTCACTACACTTCATAGAGCCAAAAATCCCTAACTCATTCTATAGTGAAGTTGTAAAAAGAGTGAGAGTGTTGTAAAAGAGTTTGGTGATCTTGTTGTGATCACTCTTGTTCTTGTTCCTCTTCTTGTTCTTGTGGAGACACCTCTTCGGTAGAGGTTATTGTACTTGGTGGAGCTCGGTGCTCGGGTCTTCGGTAGACCATTGTAATCGTCCTCGGTGGATAGTGGAAACCCTTCGCGGAGGTGAAGGCGGGGAGTAGAGCGGTGGCTCGAACCTCGAAACAAACATCTTGTGTTTGCGATTGCCTTGTGTCCATTCTTGCTTTAAATTTCTATTGCACTATATTGCTTTCATTACTTGTGATCTTATTTCTTTCCTTGTGCAATTACTTCAAGCTTGTAATACTTGTGATATCTTGTGTGCATTTCATCATTGCACTTTATTCATACTTTGTTCGATCAATTCTCATACAACAAGGTTGCATTGCGCACCTCTAACCCATTCAAGGGGAATTGGGAGGAAGGAGTTCAGACCCTCTCACGGGGTATTCGGCTCTTAGTCTTGTTTTGAGAGATCGTTGCATCATTCATCATACTTAGTTTTAAAAAGATTGTTAGATTAGCAATAACACCTATTCACCCCCCCTCTAGGTGTTTTTCAATTGGTATCAGAGCTTGGACTCTAGGATTTGGCTTAACAACCTTAGAGTGATCCTAATTTTGCTAATCATTTCATTCATTTTCACTTAGTAAATATGGCCGATGGAATTAAAACCCCTCCTAAGTTTGATGGACTTAACTTTCCCATATGGAAAGTTAAGATGACCGTTTTCTTGCAATCTCTAGGTAGTCGAGTTGCAAAGGCCGTGACCAAACCCTTTAGTGCACCCCCCGGTGATGAATCCACTTGGTCTAAAATAGAGACCAAAGAATTTGATGCCAATGCTAGGGCTCACTATGCACTACTTCAAGCCCTTAATGATGATGACATAGCTAGAGTTATTCATTGCAAGTCCGCATATGAAATTTGGACACATTTGCTAGTTACACATGAAGGGACCTCACAAGTGAAGAGGGCTAAGATTGACCTTCTTCGGTCCCAATATGAGAATTTTTGCATGCAAGAAAATGAAACCATAGATGATATGGTTACAAGATTTACAAAGATTACTAATGGACTTTCTTCTCTAGGTGATGCTATTGATAATGATCAAAGAGTTAGAAAGATCATCCGGGCTCTTCCTCCTTCATGGGAAGTAAAAGCAACAACCTTGAAGGAACTCAATGACAAGGAGGAGATGGAGCTAATTGGTCTCATTGGGAACCTCAAAACCATGAGATGGAGAGAAAAGTGAGGGAGGACATGGCTCCTTCCAAGAAGAAGACAATAGCCTTCAAAAGTCAATCCACACACTCCGACGAAGACGATGAAGAAGAAGATGACGAAGAGCTCTCACTTCTTGTGAAGAACGTCCGGAGGATGTACAACAAGGCTAAATTTCAAGGAAGGAAGAGATGGCAAGGAGGCAAAGAAGAAAGAAAGATCATTTGCTTTAATTGCCAAAGACTGGGACACATAGTGGCGGAGTGTCCGGATAAAGTGAAGCCCTCCACCTCAAAGAAGCCTCACAAGAAGAAGGCAATGAAAGCCACATGGGATTCCGAGAGCGAATCCGAGGAGGAGATTGATACCGCCAACATGTGCTTCATGGCTAATGAAAGCACAAGCAAGGTAACCCCTTCCACTTCTCCTAATGATGAACTTTCCATGGATGAGTTAGGAGAAGCTTTTGTAGAATTATCACATAACTATGATTTTCTTAAGAAAAAGTATTTAAAATGAAAAAGGAAAATGAATCTCTTAATCATCAGTTTTTACTCTTTCTAAAGAAAAGGATGAATTACTTTCCACTCTTATTTCCACTCAAAAAGATTTTGACAAGTATAAGATTTCTTGTAAAGGCAAGTCTCCACAAATTGATTCTAATGAGATTACCATGCTTAAAGAAAGAATAGACTCATTGTGAATTGTTTTAAAAAATTGTGAGTTTGATAAGAAGAAGATAGAGGCCATGTTTCCTAAGAAACAAGCCCCTAAGAAAAATTTCACCATGCTCATGCTCATGTTCATACCACACAACCTTTGCATCGTGGTAAACCCCCAAAGCATGCTCACACTTCACACACACATCATGCATTCTTGTATGGAAGAGTGTTCTCGTGTTCACATTGTGGGCGGAAAGGACACTTAGCCAATTTTTTCTATGATAGACTAAGTGCATCTTATCATAATGTATGGGTTCGAAACACTAACTTTCAAGGACCCAAGAAAGTTTGGGTACCAAAGTCAACAATTTTGTTAAATGATATTGGTACCTTCCAAAGCCCAACGACGTAGAGGATTGTGGTATCTTGATAGTGGTTGCTCAAGGCACATGACTTGGGACATCAACAACTTTGCAACCCTATCAAGATACCATGAAGGTGGCACCGTCACCTTCGGAGATGATGCCAAGGGTAAAATCATCGGTATTGGTAATGTAAAACTCGGCACATCCCCTTTAATTGAAAATGTAGTTTTAGTTGATGGACTCAAGCATAACCTCTTGAGTGTTAGTCAACTTTGTGACAAAGTTTTTGATGTTGTTTTTGATCATATAGCTTGTAAAGTAATTGATAGAATTTCTAATACTTGTGTGTTTTTCGATTTTCGTGAAAGTAATGTTTATATGATAGATATGTCTAATATGACTTGTAATATATTACTTGTTTAAAAGCCCTCGATGACGACTCTTGGTTGTGGCATAGAAGATTAGGCCATATTTCATTTGACCACATATCTAGGTTAAACACAAAGGAAATGGTGAAAGGTATTCCTTGTTTGAGTTTTGAAAAGGACCGAGTTTGTGACGCATGTCAATTTGGGAAACAAACTAAGTCTTCTTTCAAGTCAATTAAGGATATCATGACATCACGTCCTTTGGAGTTAATCCATATGGATCTATTTGGCCCTACACAAACCAAAAGTCTAAGTGGGAATAGATTTGCATTTGTTTTGGTTGATGATTTTTCACGGTTTACTTGGGTTTTTCTTCTTGAACACAAAAATCAAGCATTTTCATATTTCCAAACTTTTAAGAAAAGAGTTGAAAAGAAAAAGAGTCTTCAATGTTAAGAATATGAAGTGATAGAGGAGGTGAGTTCGTTAACCTACCCTTTACCACTTTTTGTGAAGAACATGGAATTAAGCATGAACTTTCTTGTCCTAGAACTCCACACAAAATGGAGTAGTTGAACGGAAAAAATCAAACTTTACAAGAGATGGCTAGGACAATGCTAAGTGAATATGGTCTACCACATTATTTGTGGGCCGAGGCCGTAAATACATCATGCTATATATCAAATCGTGTTTTCTTGTGTAAAATACTTCAAAACTTCTTTTGAAATGTACTTTTCTAGAAAACCAATGTTTCATATTTCAAGGTTTTTGGATGTAAATGTTTTGTTTTAAATACAAAAGATAATTTAGGAAAATTTGATGCTAAAGCTTATGAGGCAATTTTGTTGGGTATTCTAATACAAGTAAGGCTTATAGAATCTTCAATAAATCATCTTTGACTATTGAGGAATCTATACATGTTAAGTTTGAAGAATCTAACTTGTTTGTTAAGAATGTTGTAGAAATAGATGCTTTGGATGAAGGCTTGGAGAAAGTGACCTTGGAGGATACTACTACTATGGGAGACAAGCCAAAGGATGATGAAGTGAAGCTAAAGTAGAAGAGGCTCAAGGAAATGAAAATCAAACAAATGAAGTGGAGCCTACTCAACAACTTCCAAAGGTGGAGATACAATCCTCATCATCCCAAGGATCTCGTCATAGGTGAAGTATCAAAAGGGGTAACCACTCGCTCTAAACTTCATGATTATTGTGGACATTATGCATTTATTTCTCATGTTGAACCCAAGAACGTCCTCGAAGCCGAGGCTGATTCATATTGGTTGCTAGCCATGCAAGAGGAACTCAATCAATTTGAGCGCAACCAAGTTTGGCACCTTATTCCTAGGCCCCACGATAGACCAACAATTGGTACTAAGTGGATCTTTAAGAACAAGTTGGATGAATCGGGTAACGTTGTTAGGAATAAGCTAGGTTAGTTGCCCAAGGTTACACTCAAATCGAAGGAATCGACTTTGAAGAAACCTTTGCACCCGTAGCACGGCTTGAAGCCATACGGATGACACTAGCATTTGCCTCTTATAAAGATTTTAAATTGTTTCAAATGGATGTTAAAAGTGCTTTTCTAAATGGTTTTATTGAAGAGGAGGTGTATGTTGAACAACCCCCGGGTTTGTTGATCCTACACATCCGGATTTTGTATTTAAATTAGATAAAGCTCTTTATGGTTTAAAACAAGCCCCTAGGGCTTGGTATGAAAGACTTTCTTCATTTTGATTTCAAATGGTTTTAAGAAAGGTAAAATTGACACAACTTTGTTTACAAAACATGTAGAAAAAGATATTCTTATTGTGCAAATTTATGTTGATGACATTATTTTTGGTTCTACTAATGAATCTCTTTGCCAAGCTTTTAAATCATGCATGAAGGATGAATTTGAAATGTAAGCAAACTCCCATGGCAACAACTACTAAGCTTGACAAGGATGAACAAGGTAAAAGTGTAGACATTAAGCTTTATCGTAGCATGATTGGTAGTTTATTGTATTTGACGGCTAGTAGGCCGGATATCATGTTTTCCGTTTGTCTTTGTGCTCATTTTCAATCATGTCCTAAGGAGTCTC
This sequence comes from Agave tequilana, assembly GCA_038442645.1. NCBI lineage: Eukaryota > Viridiplantae > Streptophyta > Magnoliopsida > Asparagales > Asparagaceae > Agave > Agave tequilana. Next base: position 19,008 of record JAVJIF010026679.1, read on the forward strand.
ATTTAGTAGCGGTAAAACGCATAATTAAATACCTTAAGGGCACTATTGAAATGGGTTTGTGGTATCCGAAAACTGGACTATTTGATATGAAGAGTTTTTCGGATGCCGACTATGCGGGTTGTAGGGTAGATAGGAAGAGCACAAGTGGAACATGTCAATTCTTAGGTAATTGTCTTGTATCTTGGTCTTTCAAAAAGCAAAATTCGGTAGCCCTTTCAACCGCCGAGGCGGAGTATGTTGCGGCCGGAGCTTGTTGTGCACAAGTTCTTTGGATGAAACATACTCTCCTTGACTATGATTTACACTTTGATCATGTTAAAATATTTTGTGATAATACTAGTACTATTCACATGACAAAGAATGCAAATCAACATAGTAAAACTAAACACATTGACATTAGGTATCACTTTTTTAGAGATCATTATGAGAAAGGTGATATTGATATTGATTATGTTTCTACCGATTTTCAACTTGCCGATATTTTTACTAAACCTCTAGATTATGCTAGATTTTCATTTATTTGTGGTGAGTTGAATGTTTGCATTATGGATTCTTAAAGAAAAATTTCTTCTATTTTGTGTTTAACCCTTTTTGATGTATGACAAAAAGGGGGAGAAAAAGTATGAGTTTGTTTGAGTTTCATTGTTTTGGGTTGTTTATTGTGTATATTTTGATGCATTTGAGTTTTTGATAAAACTATGTGTTTTGCATTTGAGTTTTTGCCAAAACTATGTGTTTTCAATGCCTTATGTATTTAGCTCTTCATTGAATTTTTTTTGATACATAGCATTATTTGAGGGGGAGCTTTCCAAGCTCTTCTTCCATTTTTGTTTAAATAACCTATATGTTTTGTCACCATCAAAAAGGGGGAGATTGTTGGCCCAAGGTTACAATCACCCTTGTTTAGTGTGTTTTGATGATTACAAAACATATTAGTTATTTGTACTAATATTGTTTATTGGTTGAGTGTGTTTCAGGGATCTAACTCATTTAAAAGGTGTATTCCCTATTAGCAAAGGTTTTGGACTCAAGTCAACTCAAATTGGGCTCAAGAATCAAGCTTTGAAGATCATATGGTGAAAAGCCCTCCTTGAAGCACTTGAAGTCTTTAGAATCAATGTAAGAATTAGAATGTTAAAGTTTGAGTGTTGGATATTGGCTCTAGGATACACACACACAATTTGGTTTTGTTAAAATGTGAGTCTTGTATTTAAGTTTTCATGTTTAGTTTAGGTTTCATGCCTTAAAAATATATTTACATGACTCTAAATTTTACAAAATAAATACCATGTTTAGATCTTGTTTATATACCCCTACTAGCACATTACTTAAGTTTCCTTTAAGTCAAAATTATTTTGCAAAAATTTTCAAGTCAAAAATACACTGTTTTTCCTGTTTCAGGCTGACCGGCCGACCGGCCCGGTCGACCGGCCACTGTGCCTGGGTGTGCACGTCTGTGCACGTCCTACGGTCGACCGGGCGGTCGACCGTCTGAGAGCAGGATTGCTCTCGGGTTTTCTGGGTCGACCGTCCGGTCGACCGCTAGAGGAAGATTGAGAAGATTGAGGCAGGCTTGTTCTCGGTTTTTCTGGGTCGACCGGCCGATCGACCGCCAGAAGACCCGAGCCAACGGCTCTTTGACCAGCTGAGCTGGCGGTCGACCGGCCCGGTCGACCGCCAAGCCTGCTGCTGCCCAACGGCTCTTTCCTCTTTTGTGCAATTCTGAAATCTGTTTTTTGATCTGTTTTTGGCAGACTTTTACAGGGTTTTTCAGTTCTTTTCAGAGCAAATAAGCTCTAAATAAATTGTTTTAAACCTATTTTTCTCCCTATAAATAGAGGAGAAGACTCTCTTACTATACACCAAGAAAAATCCTCAAGTTTTCAAAGTTTTCAAAAGAGAAAAGAAAAGTGTTTAAGCTCTCCATTTCCAATTCTTTCTTGAGCTAGTTTTCAGTTGTGTTCCCTTGCAAAAATCATCTCTACAACTGAGTTTTTCTCACTACACTTCATAGAACCAAAAATCCCTAACTCATTCTATAGTGAAGTTGTAAAAAGAGTGAGAGTGTTGTAAAAGAGTTTGGTGATCTTATTGTGATCACTCTTGTTCTTGTTCCTCTTCTTGTTCTTGTGGAGACACCTCTTCGGTAGAGGTTATTGTACTTGGTGGAGCTTGGTGCTCGGGTCTTCGGTAGACCGTTGTAATCGTCCTCGGTGGATAGTGGAAACCCTTCACGGAGGTGAAGGCGGGGAGTAGAGCGGTGGCTCGAACCTCGAAACAAACATCTTGTGTTTGCGATTGCCTTGTGTCCATTCTTGCTTTAAATTTCTATTGCACTATATTGCTTTCTATTACTTACTTGTGATCTTGTTTCTTTCCTTGTGCAATTACTTCAAGCTTGTAATACTTGTGATATCTTGTGTGCATTTCATCATTGCATTTTATTCATACTTTGTTCGATCAATTCTCATAAAACAAGGTTGCATTGCGCACCTCTAACCCATTCAAGGGGAATTGGGAGGAAGGAGTTCAGAACCTCTCACGGGGTATTCGGCTCTTAGTCTTGTTTTGAGAGATCGTTGCATCATTCATCATACTTAGTTTTAAAAAGATTGTTAGATTAGCAATAACACCTATTCACCCCCCCTCTAGGTGTTTTTCAGAAAACCCTACGCTTGCATGTTTTCCTTGCCGCTACCAAGAAATGCTATCTTGGTAACCGCAATCATGTAGGGGCCAATACACAAGCCCTTGAGGCTATTAGAAGCACGCTTAATAAAGATTATCTTATGCTTGTTTCTAATTTTAATTCCACCTTTGCAGTGTGGAACAAGTTGACCACCTCCAAGCTTCAATTGCCAATCCAAACGGAGGATGAATCTAGTGGAGAATCCGAGCCACAATGCTTTATGGTCCAAGGGAATGACTCCCCTGAGGTATATTCGGAATCTCAACTAGATTGTGATGATGCTAGTTCTTCTAGTAATGAGCATGTTGATCCTAACACTTTAAATGAAGAACTTTCTATTGTTTGTGAAAATTGATAGAAAAATACAACCTTTTGAAAAAGAAGAGTTTTGAATTAAAAGAAGAAAACAAGGTTTTGTGTTCAAGACTTGATTCAGTTTTGCAAGAGAAGGTGGAGATTTCTAATGATAGGGATTCATTAAAATCTAGACTTGATCTTGCCCTAAAAGAAAATGAACTTTTAAAATCTAAAAATGATTGTGAAATTATTTTGAAGAAAAATGAAAAATTGTCTTCAACAGTTGACTTTGTTTTAAAAGAAAATGATTCTTTAAAAATAAAAATTGCTTCTATTTCTAAGGATTTAGAAGATTGTTTAAAGAAAAATATTATTTTGAAAAATGATATGTCTATACATGTTTGACATGCTAGGATAGTTTCACCTATTTCACCCATTGCATGCTCCACTTCTTCTTTAATTAAAAATGATATATCCATGCTAAAGAAGAATATTGATTGTTTGGGCTCCACTATGAGCCAATGTGCTAAGAACCATACACGTTTGGAATCTTTATTTCGAAAGAAACAAGTTCCATCTATGCATGCACACCCTCCACGGCATACACATGCTACTCACGGTCACAACCATCACACTTTGTATGCTCATGTGTACACTTGTACACATTGTGGACGTAAGGGCCACCTTACTAAATTTTGCTATGATCGTATACATGATGTTAATTTAGCAAATAAATTTGTTTGGGTTAGAAAAGGTACTAACCCCCATGGACCCGAAAGGATATGGGTACCAAAGACCACCCCTATTGTATTTGATGTAGGTGTGGGCTCTCGCATGACGTGAGAGTGATGGTACCTTGAGGTGGATGCGTTCCGAGCTTCATGAGGACTATTTGGATGCATCACTTTCAAGGGAAGTTTGGTGGGAGGACCACCTTAGTTTGGAGAACTAGAGAGGTGCCTTCATCGATTTTGGTATCGATTCAAAACTCCCGTTTATTTACATGCTTTCATATCATTGTTTATAGCATGTTTTGATGTTTATAGATTATTATGATAATGCCATGATTATTAGACCTTTGACATGCATATATAGCATTTGAGATCACCCATGTTTATATGGACCCATATGTTGTGTTCTCACCATTGTTTAGCTATTATGTATATCATAGTTCTAATAGCATGTGGATTTACATAAAGATCTTATCTATGTTTATCATGTTGATTTATGTTTTGTTTTTGATGCTTCATGATTTGAATATATGTTTAAATGTTAGTTTTCATTAAGACTAGGATTTATACTTGTACATATAGTGGGCCACAAATAAATTTTTTATATGTTTGAGCTTGAACGCTTATTTGTACCCATTAGATGTGCTAGTATAGTCTAGTTTTGCTGATTCATGCATTTTAACTTGTATTCCCCATTTTGGACATGTTTTTATGATTATGTGTTTTCACTTCATGTATATGTCCATCTTGTCTAAACTATTGATTATACATATACATCCTTTGAGCCACGTACCTTAATGCTTATACATTTGTGGACTCGTTATGTTTTGGATATGTATGTATACTTTAGTTTATACTTGACATACATATGCCTTGAAGAAATCGAGTTTTGATGATTTTCATGTTTTGAGGAATATTGAGCTTGAATGTCTATTTTCATGATTATTTGTGTCACATAACACTTGTACACTCACTTCATTTAAATGTTTCTCATGATTATGTTTTTCATGAGTATGTATGGGCTTTATGGATTTTGAGTATTTTAGTGATCATGTGATATATATAGTTTCATGAAAAATAATTTTGTTTTATTCCTTACTTGAAGGATTTCGTACTAGTTTAAAAGTTTTTCCATTTAACTAGTTGCGGGATTCTTCGTTATGGTAGAGTTTTCATACAATATTTTCAAACCCATTTTGAAAACCCCTACCTTCCAAGGGCGGTTGGATGGGAGACCATGCACATGTTTGCTTTATAGTGAAAATCATTTTAAACATGAGCATGAAATTGGTGGTAGGAAATATGAGATATACTCTTGATATTATTGTTATTTCAATTGGTATCATTGGATCTTTTCAATTGGTATCAATATTGACATTTTTGTATACTCATATTTTTTGTGTATGTATGCTTTCAATTGGTATCATCTATTTTGATTGGTACTCATTTTTCATACACCTATACATGTTTTATTTGTGCTTACTATATCCCTATATCTTTGAGCACAAATGTTATAAATGCTAAGCTTAGTTTTTAAATGACCATCATGTTTCAATTGATTAGTTTTCAATTGATATTTTAAACACAAGCTTATGCATCTTTTTAGTTGGTATTTCATAAAGGGGGAGAAAATTTGTATTTTTATCTTTCAATTGGTATTTTGTTTACCGTTGATTTCTACTCCCACACTTTATGTTGAAAATTGATTTTATTTTGATATCATATGCTCTAAATGACAAATACTTACAATTGGTATCTTTTTGTATCAAGATGCTTATTTGAATACTTTAAATTGGTATCAAGATTTTATTTGTTTTCTCAAATTGGTATCAATGCCTTATTTACTTTCATTTGGTATCTAAATGTACTACTTTGACACATTTTTAATTGGTATCAAATTTATTTTATTGAGAAAATTCGAAATGTTTTAATAAGAAATATGAAAAATGTTTTGATTTATATTGCCTATATGCAAGGGGAGCTTAACATCTCTTCTACATATAGATTCATGTTGTGTGTTGATTGAGGCCAAACCTGCACACAAAATACGAAATTATAGAACTTAAGAAAAGAAGTGTGCAAGTGCTCAATTCTTCCGCTATAGCAAGTGGCTATGCGGGTCGTGATCCACAAGGAGGGTTTGCGATGGAAGCTTTACGGTTCTTTATTGAAATCGTTAAGAAAATAAGCGAAAGTTCTTCTCTGTTTTAAAGTTATAAAAATGGAAAAGGAAAGTATAGTTAAAGTTAGTAGAAAATGGAAGATGAAGAAGTTGGAAAATTCAGAAAACAAAGAAAGTGATTATGTACAATGAAGTGGAGAGAAGAATGAAAACGATTTGGAAGAAGTGGTTGGTGATCTAAACTAAGAAAGAAAAGAAAAGAAGTAAAGAAAAGTAAAGAGATACTTACCTAGGTTGAGTGATGACTTACTTGGAAACCTTTTTGCAAGTTCTACCTTTTTGCTTCGGAGGCGTTCAACGCATAGATCATAAACTCGAACTCGGTCCCCGTGCACATTATATCGTCAAGCCTAGCAAGAACGAAGTGATGCGGATCTTGGAAGAGGAGAACGTCTTCATGAACTATCGCTGGCTCTCGCGTAGCTTAGTTATACGTGCTTTGGTATTCACTTGTACACTCAACAACAACAACCAAGGTAAAGTAGAAGAGGAAGACGAAACAAAGAAAATACAAACATAAAAAGAACTTTTACCTTTATTAATTGCAGAGACAATGGAAGAAAGGAGGAGGGTACATCGTCGGTGTCACTCTCAACTTCAGCCTCTCTCTCTTACTTACATGAATCTTCTTCTACCCTAAGTTACATACAAATTACATAACAAGAAAAGGAAAACCTAAACTACAAAGAATTAAAACTAGGCTAAATCCTAATCTGCCTTCACGTCCCATTTTCAGCGCAAGTACAGGCCTTTTATAGGCATAAACCCAACAACCAGGATCCCGGGGAGGTCGGGGAGCAAACGCTCCCCTAACTCCCCAAGATTGCCGCGGAAACGCGGCAAAAGCCGCGTTTCCGCGGCCAGGGTGTGGCCAGGTGGCCACACCCTGTTGGTGGGTCTCCCCAGTTTCTCCCTCTGACTTTATCTGGAGTTGGTTTTGCAGTTTGACTCCGAGATTTTAAAGAAATGGCCTTGGATTCTTGGCTTTAACCGATCGATCCTGAGAGGATTCTTCTCAACCGGTTTCAACCTCTTGATTTTGCCCTAATTTAGTGAGTGCGAATTAATTCTGATTTAATTCAGAATTTTGGTGGGCTTTGGGCTCATTTCTCTTCAACTCCTTAAAGATTAGGCCTGCAAATAAATCAAACAATTAATTAGGACAATGCAGGCTTTTATTCTAAAATAAGTATGGAAATCTGATACTAAATATGCAATATTAGCGACCAATCACACCCCTATACTTATCTTTTGCTCGTCCTCGAGCAAAACAACTAAACTATACTAAGGATTATTAGACCACTTTCGTAGGTCACGCGATTGCACTGAGCATGTGCAACAAGCCGTTAAACCTCTAGGTTTCCCCTAGAGGACGAGTTTTGTCTCGTGAGGGTTTTCAGCGGATTGCACCCACAAAATCCATAAAGAAAGGGAAATAAAGAGTTAGTATTTTCGAAAAGCATTTTGAAAGAGAAAAATATTTGAAATATGATTGTAAGATCTAAGCAATTTATAAGTTATAGGAAAACTGAATTTTTCATTTCTAAACTTAGTCTCTATTCAAAAATTTGTTATCAATTAAAGTAAGGAGTCAAATTGTCTTTCTCATTTAGTCTATTACTTTATCCTAAGTCATATGCACTTGTGACTGTGAAAATTTTGACTAAGGGTTCATTAACTCTAACTCTTATGCCTTATTTATTTTTATATATATACTTTTTTTTTGTTGTATTATTCCTTAGTTTTATTAGGCTTTCTAATCTGTCCATGTAACGAGCCTTTAATCGATGACTCCCAAACCAAACGGTCTTAGGGCACCAGGTGAGAAAACACCCCAAGGACTTAAGGACTCGAGCAAACCAGGCCACAAAATTAAGGATTTTATTATATGAACCTCTTTTAGGCGTGAATACTTATGCTTTATTAGGCACAAATACCCAGCTTAATCAGAAGATTTTTCTTTTCAAACTTATCTAATCATCTTTCGCATAAATACTAAGGCTTTCTTAGGCCAAAGCACCTAGCTAGTCAATAATTAGATTTGTTTGTATATATATATAATTTTTTTATAACTTATCTAATCATCTTTCGCATAAATACTAAGGCTTGCTTAGGCCAAAGCACCTAGCTAATCAATAATTAGACTTGTTCATCATTTTTTTTATTTTTATTTTTATAAGGCATAAGAATCTTCGTTTTTGAACCCTAAGGTGTAAGTGTATGAAGTGTGCATATTTCATCAAGGTAAAGATCAAGACCAAATTACTTTGACAAATTATCTTCCTAACTCTAAAAATCAAACAAATAATCTTATTTTGACCAAGTATAAGAAATCCTAATTTGGATTTTCCTATTCCTTAAAATTAACTTAATTTCTTACAAAAATAAGTCAAAATATTGTTTCTACTTTTCAAAAAGTTTTTAAAAGTAAAGAAAAATGTTAAAAAAATTTTTTATTATTATATTTTTTATTTTAAAGAAAAAGAAAAGTTATGTTAGACCCTCCCCCACACCTATCTCATGCATTGTTCTCAATGTATGAATTAATTCATAGATGCATGAAAAAGAAGAAAGGGAAGGAATTAAGGTGGTGGTTCCGGTGGTGGTCTGATTGGTCCACGAAACGCGGCCCAATCAACTTTTCTTGGGTCTCGGAGGAACCCACCAGAAATATCTTTAATATAACCCATTAAAAAGATGTATCCATAAAGGATCTTTATTAAATATTTAACCCCATCTAATGTCCATATTCCATAACTAATTTCGGAGTCTAATTTGTCAACCACCTCGTCCCAGAATGGAGTATGAAATGATAGAATAGTTGACTTGGCTCAGGAAGGACAGGAACTAATACCGACTCGGGAAGGTGACTTAAGTCAAGTAAAGGTTCAGGAGTCGAAATTGGTTCAAGAAGCGGGTCCAAGTCAAGAAGTTGAAACTCTAGTCCACATGTATTTTTCAACAATGGAATGTGACCTAATATGGGTGATTCCAGTTCAGGAATGATAGGTGGAGGAATCAAAACTGACTCTAAAATAGTACTCAAGTTTGGTAACAAAATAGGAGTCAATATTGATTCAGAAAGTTGAACTGGATCACAGATATGAGAATCTAGGTCACATATCTCATTGAGTTCAATATCAAAAAATGGAGAACTTGCCAATTTATCCATGAGATTTTCAAAATTGTAAAGTTGGTCAAGTTCAACATGATCCTCAAAGATGGGTGATTCAATTTCTTTATGAATTGGTACAGGATCCAATGTTGACTTCGGGAAAAGATTGAAGTCCGGTGAAGATACCGGAGTCATAATCGAATCAGGAAATAGAATTGAATCACTAAGTTGGGGTTCAGGATCATAATCATTTTCAAGTTCTATTTCAGGAAAAGGAAAATTAGCCAAACTATCAATATCATTTGGAGTTTGGGTAAGTTCACATGGTTGTTCTGAAATGGAATCTTGATTTCCAAAACAACCTGACTCTTCGGCTCCAACAGAATTGGTAGTGACATCAGAACTGGTCCAACGGTGAGAACGTAGAGATTCGACCATCATATCTATGTCACTATTACGAGCGTTTTGAGCCTGAGTCATGGCTTCAAGCATCTTTTCATAGTTGATAGGTTCATTGTTTTGATGAAAAGATGAAGAATTGTCTTGGAAGTGGTAGTGAAATTGTGAGTCCATCAGATTTTGGGATTTGTGTTTGGACTCACGCATACTCATTTCCATAATTGATGGTTTCCTATTTTGGACGGGTGGAACTGAGTATGAATCTTGAAAATATTGTGGACTAGGTGGAGAAGAAGGACAAGGTGGTTAAAAATTATGCTCGGGGGAGGTGAATCCCCACTGACTTGGTGAAGAGTTGAAATCATTATGGAAATTATAGTTATTAGATGGGGGTATGGGTCATATTGATTCGGATAAGACCAATCCGGCACACTAGGTTGGTCAAAGTTATGATATGCCGGGTTGGTAATATCCGAAAATGAAGTCGGTGTGTAATATGGATTATTATTGTAATTGAAAAATTATTATTATAGTCCATATCACACAATAGAATACAAACAAAGAAAAACAAACAAATAAACAAACAAATAAAAGGAAAAAAATTCTAACTAGGTTAGGGTAGACCTATGACCTAGACGACTCCTAACTGATTAGACTGTCCACGGGAGGTCTAATGTAGACTTTGACCACAAGCTAATCAGCCAGGTCAGGGCAAGGTTGGTGGGAGGTTTTCCGTCAAAGACGTTCCTTAATTAAATAACCACCAACCTTCGGGCTTTCGGCCCTCAATCCCTTTCCTAGACACTGATTTTGCAGGAGTCAGATTCTAACATTTTTCCCCCTTAGGATAATCTCCTAATTGAGTCCGAGATGTCCCTAGGGTCAACGTCTACTCAATTTTAGTTAGGCTTGGGTTAATGAGTGCTTGGAATCTAATTTTTGGGCTAAGGAAGGGTGATTAAATCCCCACCTTATCTTGTTATGGGTTAGTGCCCTTAAAATAATTTTGTGCAAGTGTACAAGATATGTAAGATTCACTCAAAGCGATATAAACAACCAAAAAGTGAGTCCTATGCTAAATGCAATGCATACGTACCTTGCTCCAGCACTCTTCAACAGTAAAAAATAAATGAATTAAAAAGACACGTGCCTAAAATGCAAACGTCTAATCAATTTTTAACTTTTGCAACAAACTTTTTACTGTTGATTATTAGCAGGTTTTTGTGATGGCATATAAGAAATAAATAATTGCAGCAAACTAGAATTTGCAAAGCTAGCAGCCCTGCAAAAACCGGTTAGTAGTCAGCTCTTTATTGCCGCGGATCCGCTGCTTTTGCCGTGGAAACGCGGCAATTCAGAGGGCAATGGGTCTCTGCTTTCTAGAGCAGAGGCCCAATACCACTTGTATGTCACTGCAAACTTATTTTCCTGCTTTGCTTGCCCTGTAACCTGCAACAGAGAAGAAAATTCGTTTAGTTCTAAAAAATTTTCAAGAAAAATTCAGATTTCAATAAAAACATGTTACCCTCCCCGGCAACGGCGCCAGAATTTGATTGAGGCCAAACCTGCACACAAAATACGAAATTATAGAACTTAAGAAAAGAAGTGTGCAAGTGCTCAATTCTTCCGCTATAGCAAGTGGCTATGCGGGTCGTGATCCACAAGGAGGGTTTGCGATGGAAGCTTTACGGTTCTTTATTGAAATCGTTAAGAAAATAAGCGAAAGTTCTTCTCTGTTTTAAAGTTATAAAAATGGAAAAGGAAAGTATAGTTAAAGTTAGTAGAAAATGGAAGATGAAGAAGTTGAAAAATTCAGAAAACAAAAGAAAGCGATTATGTACAATGAAGTGGAGAGAAGAATGAAAACGATTTGGAAGAAGTGGTTGGTGATCTAAACTAAGAAAGAAAAGAAAAGAAGTAAAGAAAAGTAAAGAGATACTTACCTAGGTTGAGTGATGACTTACTTGGAAACCTTTTTGCAAGTTCTACCTTTTGCTTCGGAGGCGTTAAACGCATAGATCATAAACTCGAACTCGGTCCCCGTGCACATTATATCGTCAAGCCTAGCAAGAACGAAGTGATGCGGATCTTGGAAGAGGAGAACGTCTTCATGAACTATCGCTGGCTCTCGCGTAGCTTAGTTATACGTGCTTTGGTATTCACTTGTACACTCAACAACAACAACCAAGGTATAGTAGAAGAGGAAGACGAAACAAAGAAAATACAAACATAAAAAGAACTTTTACCTTTATTAATTGCAGAGACAATGGAAGAAAGGAGGAGGGTACATCGTCTGTGTCACTCTCAACTTCAGCCTCTCTCTCTTACTTACATGAATCTTCTTCTACCCTAAGTTACATACAAATTACATAACAAGAAAAGAAAAACCTAAACTACAAAGAATTAAAACTAGGCTAAATCCTAATCTGCCTTCACGTCCCATTTTCAGCGCAAGTACAGGCCTTTTATAGGCATAAACCAACAACCAGGATCCCGGGGAGGTCGGGGGAGCAAACGCTCCCCTAACTCCCCAAGATTGCCGCGGAAACGCGGTAAAAGCCGAGTTTCCGCGGCCAGGGTGTGGCCAGGTGGCCACACCCTGTTGGTGGGTCTCCCCGGTTTCTCCCTCTGACTTTATCTGGAGTTGGTTTTGCAGTTTGACTCTGAGATTTTGAAGAAATGGCCTTGGATTCTTGGCTTTAACCGATCGATCCTGAGAGGATTCTTCTCAACCGGTTTCAACCTCTTGATTTTGCCCTGATTTAGTGAGTGCGAATTAATTCTGATTTAATTCAGAATTTTGGTGGGCTTTGGGCTCATTTCTCTTCAACTCCTTAAAGATTAGGCCTGCAAATAAATCAAACAATTAATTAGGACAATGCAGGCTTTTATTCTAAAATAAGTATGGAAATCTGATACTAAATATGCAATATTAGCGACCAATCATGTGTATCTTATATTGAGGAGCTTGACAACTCTTCTTTATGTGGTACACGTGTGTAGGGGGAGCTTCACATCTCCTCTTATACATTGCATATTATGTGTTATGTGAATTAGGGCTTGTCATCTCTTCTTCATGTAATGCATATATGTAAGGAAGTTAACTTTGTGTCTTCCCCTTCATGAATGTATATCGCATATATCTATTTATTGATTTGTTTGTTTGACCCCTTAGTTAATTCTTTGTTTCGAGCAAAAAGGGGAGAGAAGAATTTATTGATTTGTTTTTACTTTGACCCCTTGTTGATGATTGACAAGAAGGGGGAGAAATATTTGGTATATATATGCATGTTTTTGGAAAAAGGAGTTATGTTTATGCATATATGTTTTATGTTTGCAAATAGGAGGAAAAAAATTTGATGTGTTTCATGTTTATCTCCATGCATTTGCATATATGTTCATGAGCCTTCATTGCATATTTATTATGTTTCTTCCTATGCATGAGTTAAGGGGGAGCTTCTTTGAAGCTTAACTTTAATTCATGCATATATAACTCCATGAGTTTTTTCATCATCAAAAAGGGGGAGATTGTTGGCCCAGAGGCCTTCCACTCTAGTTTTGATGATGATTAACTCATGTAGTTATGTTTACTAATTATCTTGTGATGTTTAGTTTCAGATCATTAATCAAGATATTAGTTGGTGATTGCTTCAACAAAGAAGTTTTGAAGCCTTTCCAAACCGTGATCATGTTATGCTCAACAAAGGAGTTGTTTGGATCGAGTCGACTTGAAGATGGAGATCGTCAAGAAGACTTAGGTATCCTTGTTTAATTTGTATTTTAGATCCATGTGTAAAGATTAGATAGTGTAATATGCTCAAGTTCACAATACACACACGTTTCATGTTTTGGATTCGTTTTTCGGTTTTTGGTTTAACCGATATTGGTTTTCATGAATAGATAGTATCAATACAAGTTTACTTTGTTTAAGTATATATTAGATATATTCTATATACATGTAAGCTTAATTTTCTAGACAAACTTATATTGAGATGCCTATTCATGAGGTTTGGTGTTTTGTGTTTTTAACAAAACATATTTTTGGAAATAAAAGACAAAAACAATAATATGTATATGTTTCATGTATATTAGACCTATGTCCATATGCAACATGTTTTAAAATGATTAAGTATCATGTTTTTGTATTTGGATATGTTTTGGACAAAACAAATTTTCATTTGAAAAATCCAAGTTTGGAAAAATACGGGTTTTGGTTTTCGGTAATTTTTCCATAACACAAAAATGGTTTAAAATGTTTGATATTTGTGTTGAAATTTTTATCACATGTTTATATATCATATATAAAGTTAGAAACTATTTTTGTGGATTTTTAGAAGTTTTATGAGATTTATTAGAATTATTTAAAACCCAGTTTTCTGACCCAGATTGCCTTCTGCCAGGCTCTGGCGGTCGACCGGGACGGTCGACCGACGTGCACACACCTGTGCACATTGGCCAGGCACTTGGGCGGTCGACCGTGCGGTCGACCGGCCAGAGAGCTTTGCTCTCTGGATTTTTACGGTCGACCGGCCGGTCGACCGCTGGCTTCCAACGGTCAATTTTTTGACCGTTGGTGGTCGACCGGGCGGTCGACCGCCAGCCGCCAGGGCTGACAAAAAGCCCCAACTGCTAGTTTTTGTTGGAGGCCTATTTAAACCCCATTTCTTTGGAATTTTGGCCAAGGTTTTCAAGAAGAAAAATTTGCCTATTCTCTAGTGTTTAAAACAAGTTTTCAAAAGTGTTTAAAGCTTAAAAGATTTTATCTTTGTTTTGTTTTCAAGGGTTTTGAAAAATTCAAAGAAAACTAGGTTTTGGGATATTGTTTTGGATCTTCATTTCTATCATTTACAAGAGGTTTTCCAAGTAGTTTTTCTTTGTTATTTGATTTCCAAAAACACTTGATTTCCACGTGAGCTATCATTCTATCCTCTCTATAGGATCACTTGTTTTGTGGAAAAAGGAAAGTGTTTGTGGTTGAGACATACCACCAAGTTGTAAACCCCTTCATTGTTGTATCCCTCTTTGGTAGAGGTGGATTTGGGTTGTTGGTTGCTCCCTCTTGGTAGAGGTTGAGGTTGTTGTTTACTCCCTCTTGGTGAGGTGGGGTTGGTGGTGAATTTGGGTTGTTGGTTGCTCCCTCTTTGGTAGAGGTTGAGGTTGTTGTTTACTCCCTCTTGGTGAGGTGGAGTTGGTGGTGGATTTGTATCCCTCTTCGGTAGAGGTGGATTGCGGTGTTTGCCTCGGTGGAGGTTGTATTGGTTGGTTTGTGGAGTTCGGTACTCTGGTCTTCGGTAGACCATTTGTATTGCCTCGGTGGAGATTGTATTGGTTGAGAGAGGAGTTCGGTACTCCTAGTGGATTAGAAATCCTTCTCGGTGAAGGCGGGGACGTAGAGCTCGGTGCTCGAACCTCGAAACACTTCTTGTTGTTTGCGTTTGATCCATTGACTCTTAACTCTCTCTCTCTCTCTTTACTTTGTGTTGTACATTGCATTATTCATATTGCCATATCATTTATATGCTTGTGTTGTGCCTTGCATTAATTCATATCGCTTATTCCTATATGCTTGGTTGTGTTTGCTTGTGAGCCTCACTTGTGCTTAACCACGAGAGTTTCATATAGCGCCTCAACTCTTATTCAGAGGAATCAAGAGGAGTTAGTCTAGAGCCCTTCACGGGGAATTCGGCTACACTCGTTGGTTGCACTAAGTGTTATTACAAATTAGTTTTAATTTCCGCATTTAGTTCGTTAGATTAGCGGTACACCTATTCACCCCCCCTCTAAGTGTACTTACAGTCACTCCCTTACAAGGAGTCGCAAGTCCTCAATATTACTCATATCGCAAGACAAACTCTTGTCAAGTTAACACTGCACCTCTGACATTCCAAATTTTCCTTGTCAATTCTTGTCAATAGAATGACAAGTTCTCAAAATTGCTCATATCGCAAAACAAACTCTTGTTAAGTTAACATTACACCTCTGACATTCTAAATTTTCCTTGTCAATTCTTGTCAATAGAATGACAAGTCCTCAAAATTGCTCATATCTCAAATCAACTCTTGTCATGTTAACATCACACATCTGACAAATTACTGTTAAGTTTAAACATTACACCTCTAACAGTGATTAAGTTGCTGCCAAGTTTAACATTAAACCTCTGACAGTCACTTTCCTCAGGCTTCCATATCGAAGCTGAGATGAGCGATGCTAAGTTTAACATCACACCTCTAGTATCCAGTTCATTGTTAAGTTCAACAATATACCTATGACAATGACGTTTCCCTCAAACTTTCATATCGAAGTCGAGATGACTAATGCTAAGTTCAAAATCACACCTCTAGCATTAGCTCCACTGTCAAGTTCAACACTACACCTATGACAGTGATATTTTTAGTTTTCCCAAATGAAATTGAAACTCCTGCAGAGCAAAGTTAACATTACACGTCTAACTTATATCCTTGTCAATTTTTAATATTATACCTCTGACAAGACTTAATCCAACCCGTTAAATTAATATCACACCTCTAACGGTAAAATCTCCCTAGATCCACAAAGGGTCTAGTCTTACTTGTTATTCTCATCAATAGAATGGCAGGTCCACTTAAAATCACTGTTAGGTTAATATTATACCTTTAACGATGTTTCCATCAATCCCAGCTGAATTTAATTACGTTAACACTAAACCTCTGATAAAGACTCAGTCACAATCCTTCGCGGGTTAAAAATTTCACTTGTTATTCTCATTCATAGATTGACAAGTCCATTACTCCACTCCTGTCAAGTTAATATCACACCTCTGACAGTGATCTTAAAATTTCTTAAATGGACTTTTTCTAACTTTGACTTGCTAAGTAAAATGTTACATTTCTAGCAAATCAGCGGAAATCACTTCTGCTTGTCTGATTTTCAAAATAAAAGGTCAAGACATGTAAGAAGACAAAAAAATTGTGTCACTTTTATTGATATTCAAAAATATGAAAGTGATATAAAACGCTATCTTATACAATAAGATTGAGTATTACAACAAAGGAGTACAAAGAAGTCCCTCTTGCTCAGCAAAAGGTTGCACTAATATTGAAGATACACGAAGCTCGTCCTCTTGACTATGGCTGGGAACAGCGGATTAACTTCCTCTCCTCTTGAGAACAATGGTGTTTCTTGAGGCCAAAATAAAATGGAGCATTCTAATTCCACCCGACCGACTGGTGCGAAGGTCTTCACAAGGCCGTAATCCTTCGCTTAATGGGAAGCTCCACCACCAGAAAGTCATTCAATGAGCATGAATTTTTTGTCGCTGTCACTTCTTTGAGTAAAATTGGTGAAGGGAGGATCCGAGACCTTACTGGTGATGTCCTCTTTCCCATGACCCTCAAATGTGCCATGCTCACTGTGATCAGGATGGACCCGAGACATTACTGGTGCATCATGTCCAATAAGGCCTTGATGTGTGTCGACAACTGCGCGGATCTTCCTCGCCCTTAGACAGAAGCTCTGACTTCCCGAGTGCTCGCCAATCGAACAAGCTGGCCGGTTTAAATATTCTCCCATGAACCCGACAAGGACGCTGGAACCAGCACCATCGATATGGCCAAGACCTGTAAGAAACAAAAACTCAAGGGTTAAAATTCTGCAAAGACAAAAAACAAAAAGCCAGGAGCACAAACGCGGGGCTGAAGTCACGGATCCCAGACGCGGATCTCACAGACTCAGGGATAGAAAATATGGATCCAAACGCAATCTGATATTAGACTCGCATCTGATACATGAGAAGTGAAGCATATATCAAAGACGCGAACGCGGGTCTTAAAACTGCCCAAAGTAACTTTAAAACACAGAGTTCGCCACTCGCGTCTAAGACATAGAGTTTGCCACATCCGCGCCCAGAGATCTCAAAAGAGCAGAATTAAAATTTTCTAAGTCAAGAATCTCAAACGCGAGCTTCATATACAAAACTCGCATTTCTAGTCTCCAAACGCAGAGCTCACCACACTCGTGTCTGAAGTACTTGAGACTTAGACTTTGAAGTCAATAGGCCCGCATTTCATCAAATAATGCGAAAGGCGCGTTTGCAGAGCATAGACGCATGAATTTCAACGAAAGAGATTTCAAGAAGGAATCAAGAGACGAAATCTCTTCATAGCTGGTGATGGCAGAACTCCAAGAAACCAAGATTTATTATGGCAAAAGTCATTTCCTACCTGAAGAAATTTTCTCCAGAAGTTAGACTTCATTTGTCAAAGTACGGCTGTGAAAGACTTAAAGCAATACTTTTTAATCTTGAAATTACTTAATAATGATAATCTTCGAAGAAGATTGAAAGAAAACAGTGAAGTTTTGAGTTCTTTTTGTTCTCCAGAACAAATCCCTTGAAGAAGGCCCTTGAAGGGGATTAATCAAGACGAAGTCCCTCAGACTCACAAAGGAAAATAGTCAAGATGAATGACTGTTAAGAGGTTGTGGCCTATTTATAGGCTTACTAAATGGCTTATAATTAATGGCATAGAAATCAAAGCCATCAGCTTTAATTCTTACACGAATATCAAATTCAGTATGGATGAGACACGTGAATTTTTACTCCGGAAAATCTCAAAGACACAAGTCCCCAACCATCAATGCCGACTTAGCATTGAAAGATCCAACAAATCTTCAAGTCGGATTGCATGTGACGCTTTGAAGGCTGCGTCCTAAAGTCTGCGTCGTTTCACAAGCTTTGAAGGCCGCGTCTTGAAGTTCGCGTCCATTCACAAGCTTTCGCGTCATGAAGTCTGCGTCCTCTCACAAACTCGAAGGCCGCATCTAGAAGTTCGCATCTTTCACAAGCCTGAAGGCCGCATTTTCTTTATCAAATTGAAGAACGCTCCTCTTAGTGATTCAGAGCCGCGTCCTCTCAGCGATCCAGAATCGCGTTTCCTCAATAAACCAGAGCCGCGTTCTCTCAGTGATCCAGAACCGCGTTCTCTCAGCGAGTCAGAGCCGTGTCTCTCTCAACAGTTCAGAGTCGCGTCTCTCTTGATAAATCAGAGTCGCATCTCCACTACAAATGAGAGTTGCGTCTCATTCACAAACTCAGTGCAGCCTGAGTTTCTTTTCTATCATTCATGGTCGTGTCTCAACAAAAATGACTAAGGACTGTATTTCCCCAATAGTCAAGGGTTGCGACTATGAAAGCTGAGTTCATCCAAGTAACAAAGAGTCTGTCTGATTCTCAAAGGCAAAGAAAGAACAAAGACGAGACAAGAATTTGATAACTTTTATTATTTGAATGAAAAATGATAAAAGTAATACAAACACTCTCTTATTTGACCAATGGAGTGTTATGAAAAATGGGAAAATACAAAAGAAAAGAAGGCTAATAATCCTGCTCCGCCAAAGAATAAATCCGTTCCCGGAGGCGCTGCATCTCTTACCGGTGCGCCTTCTCAACTTTCGCCCAAGCTTGAATCAACTCTTCCTCTAATAAGAATCTCTTCGTAGCCAGTTGCGCTTGAAGAGACTCCAACTTGAAAGAATGGACAATAAGATCTTCTTGGACAGCTTCTAGCTCTTTCAGCCTTTCCCTGACAGCAGCAAGCTTCTGCTCGTTGACTTGAATCAAGGCTTGCGCCTTGGCAATGGCCACCCGAGCAGTAGTAATGACTTGCTCCGCATTCTTGGTGACGACCTCGAATTCCCTAGAATCGTCAACCAGTCTTTGGTAACTGGCTTGAAAGTTATGGAGATGACGAGCCTCTTTAGCTCTTTTCGCTCGTGTTCTTGAGCGGCAAGGATCTTACTCAGTGTCAACCGAGCCTTATCCATCAGACTATCCTTTTTCAGAGTCCTTAGTTTCCTCAGGCATATCCCTACCTGTTCAACCAGCGTTAGATACGCCCTAGCTTGCTCTAAGCTTCCAGTGTGACGGATGTTCTCGATCTGATTCTCAAGAAGCATCCGGACAAACTTGAAGGAACTTCCCCAGAAAGAACCAATTCAATGCAGGACTTCATGGAGGCAAAAAATTGTTGCACCATTTGACGCGCTAATTCTTCCATGATGTCCGTGGCTGGAGATAACCCTGTTGATGCACTCCCAGATCCCCTTTCTATGATAATATGGGTAGTATCCACAGAGACAGGAGCCAACGCAACTTGTGCAGGAATAAGACCAACAACAGTCTCTTCGACACTGAGGTCGTAGCCAGCACCTCCGGAACTGTTATTGTAGCGGTCTCTGCAGCAACAGGGGCAGTAACAAACTCCACGGCACTGGGTTCACCGGCCGAATTCTGAACTGTGCTGTCTTCTGCGCCGATACTCGCTACGGGATCCTCTACTTGAGCTACTCCGATACTCCCTGCAGCCATAACATTAATGTCAGTTATAACAATGAAAAAGAGAGTATACCGTACATCTTTGTTCTCTTACCAAGTTGAGGATCTGAAGACGGCAAGTCCTTAGACAAGCCACTTGGGGATGAGGGTTCCCCGATCTCGGTGGTTACACCCTCACGAGGCATCCCGGTAGCAGGAACTTCAAGGCCCTCCTGCTAGGTCAGGTCCTGGATCATCTCCTCAATGTGAGAAGAAGTCATGGCTTCGCTACCGGTAGCCACCTCTGTAGAAGAAATTCAAAGAAAATGTTAAAACATCTTCCCAACATGATGGAAAATAATTAAGGAGGATAGAAGACATACCCTCAGCGGTAGCAATCTCTCCTAACGGCGGAACCATCGCAGGGACGTACATCTGCATCTCTTCCTCTGAGATATGCGAGAATTTGCTGGTATCAGGAAGAGCGGGTTCATCACCGAAGTCGACTTCTTCGCCAGAATAATATTCGTGCTCCTCAGACGACGAAGACGATAATTGGACCCAGGAAGTCTCAATGATCGGGGCTTTACCACTAAGAACTCCGGTAGTAGGGCTGGGCTCCATAACCCGTGAGGTAGGCATCAACACACTGGGAGACCTAGGTTGTTGCACCTCTGCTCTGCCTCTCTCTCTCCTGAGTCGAAGAAGTTCCAGGCTGAGTTGAAACTCCTAGTATCTCAACTTCAACCCTCTCCACCACTTCTTCAGGCCTTTTATCCCCTTCAGCCATGATGGATTCTCCTGCAGGCTCTCCCTCCGCCAAGATCGCAAGACCCCAACTGCGCAAGCCTTGGGGACGAAGGGTTGGGGCTGCCTGTTCTTCTTCTTCTTCCTCCTCCTACTCCTCAGCACTAGGAGGGATTACTTCAGGCATCCGGGCTGAAGCTTCAACTTCAGATCCTTTCTTAGCCTTCTTCGGGCTGGGCTTGCCTAGAGAAGTTGATCGAGTTGGACCTGTACTCAAGAATATAGAATTTCAGAACTTAGAATAAAGAGTGCAAGGACTTAATACTACTGCAATAGCAAGTGGCTATGCGAGTCGTAATCCACAAGGAGGGACTAGAGATGGAAGCTTTTTTAGCAAGTTCTCTTTTAAGTTACATTCAATGGTTAAATATCTTATTTTAGTTCTTTAAAAGAAAAGGAAAATAGGTTAAAGTTAAGTTAGGAAGAAAGTGGTAGATTGAGAAGGTGGAGAAAATAGAAAATGGATATATACAAAGAAATTGAAAAGAGTGATAAAAGAGTTGGGTGTTGATGGTGTTGGTGATCTAAACTAAAAATTAAAAGAAAAGAAAGAAAACTAAAAGAAATACTTAACTCATCTGGCCAAATACTTACCTTGAATCTGTGGCGATGATGTTACCTTGAAATGGAGGCAATCAGCGCATAGCCCATAAGAGTTGACTCCAGTCTCTTTCACATTACATCATCAAGATAATACAAGTACGAAACGAAATGATACAGACTGAGATTAAGATCCATCGTTATGAGCTATCGGTGGCACTCGCAAAGGCAAGGCTCTTTTGATGCTATAAGACTCACTTGGATAGTAATTGTATCAAAAAAAGAGAGTAGAAAAGAAGAAGAAGAACATAAAAAATGTACTTTAGATTCAATATGGTAACAATAAGAGAAGAGAAGAATAAGTTACACCGTGTCACTCTCAGTACAAGCTTCACTCACGTTCTCTTATGAAACTCTGATCTCCTCTGAATTACATAAATAAAACTAAAAATTACATAAAAAGAAAAAAACCTACACGAAAAAGAATGAAAAACTAGCCTAGAATCTATATCTGCATGGTCGCTCCCTGTACACTCTGAAAAACCCAGTATTTATAGGCAAAACCCAACGGAGAGGAGCGTACGAAGATAGGGGAGCAAACGCTCCCCTAACTCCTCTAACAAAGCCGCAGAAATGCGACAAACGCGGCTTTGGTCGCGTTTCTGCAGCCTGGGTGTGGCCAGGTGGCCACATCCAGGGGGTACAGCTCCTCAGTCAGTGATATTCCTTTATCTGGTTCTGAATTTCCTGTTTCAACTCCTAGAATTAACGAAACTGCCTTTGATCTTTGGCTTTAACCAATTGATTTTGGAAGATTTGTTTTAACTGATTTTTAACTTCTCTGATTTGCCATAATCTGCCCTTATTTTCTAATTTCGAATTAATTTCGAATTAAATCATAATTTTGATGGTCTTTTGGGCTCGTTTCTCTTTCCTTTCCTTCAGCAATGGGTCTGCATATAAATTAGACAATAATTAGGATTAAAAGCAGAGTTATTATATAATAGGTATGAGAATGTGACAATGAATGTGCAATATCAACGACCGATCACATCCCCATACCTATCTTTTGCTCGTCCTCAAGTAAAACAATAAAACTAAACCAAAAAATTATTAGACCACTTTCGCAGGTCACGCGATTACACTGAGCATGTGCAACAAGCCGTTAAACCTCTAGGTTTCCCCTAGAGGATGAGTTTTTATCTCGTGAGAGTTTTCGTGTGGATGCACCCACAAAATCCATAAAGAAAGAAATTTTGAAAACACATTTGAAAGAGAAAAATATTTGAAATATTATTGTAAGAATTAAGTAATCTATAAGTTATAGAAAACCGAATTTTTCATTCCTAAACTTAGTCTCTGTTCAAAAATTTGTTATCAATCAAAGTAAGGAGTAAAATTGTACTTCTCATCTAGTCTATTACTTACCCTAGGTCATATGCACCTTCGTGACCGTGAAATTTTGACTAAGGATTCTTTAACTCTAACTCTTATGCCTTATTTATTTATTTATTTTTAATTTTTGGTATTATTATTCCTTTGTTCTATTAGGCTTTCTAATCTGCCCATGTAACCAGCTTTTAATCGGTGACTCCCTAACCAAACGGTCTTAGGGCACCGGGTGAGAAGACACCCCAAGGACTTAAGGACTCGAGCAAACAAGGCCATGAAATTAAGGATTTTATTATATGAACCATCTTTATACGTGAATACTTATGCTTTATGAGGCACAAATACCGAGCTTAATCAGAGAATATATATATATATATATATATATATATATATATATATTATATATATATATATATATATATATATATATATATATTTCTTTTTCTTTTTTTTAAATAAGGCATAAGAATCTTTGTTTTTGAACCCTAAATGTGTAAGTTTATAAAGCATGCATAAATTATCAAGGTAAAGATCAAGACTAAATTACTTTCACAAATTTTCTTCCTAACCTTAGAAATCAAACAAATAATCTTATTTTGACCAAGTATAAGAAATCCTAATTATGATTCTCCTATTCCTTAAAATTGACTTAATTTCTTACAAAAAATATGTCAAAATATTGTTTCTATTTTCAAAAAAATTTTAAAAGTAAAGAAAATGTTAATAATAAATTTTTTTAATATAAAAAAACTTAAGTTATGTTAAAACCCTCCCCCACACATAACTCATGCATTATCCTCAATGTATTAATTAATGCATAGATGCATGAAAAAGAAGAAAGAAAAGGAAAATATTACTTTAAGGTGGTGGTTCCGGTGGTGGTCTGATTGGTCCAAGAAATGTGGCCCAATCTAATTTGCGTGGAGTTCGGAAGAACCCACCAGAAGCCTCTCTAATATAACCCACTAAAATGATGTATATATGAATGATTTTTATTAAGAATTTTACCCCATCTAATTTTTAAATTTTCAAATTAACTTCAGAGTCATTATTATCAATACCTCTGTTCCAAAATGGAGTATGAAAAGATAGAATGATTGATCTGAAATCAGGAAGGGCATGAACTACAATCGACTCAGAAAAATGACTAAAATTTAGTAAAGGTTCAGGAGTCAAAATTTGTTCAGAAAGTGGGTTCAAATCAAGAAGTTGACACTCAAGTCCACATTCATTTTCCCACAATGGAATGTGACTTTCTAAGATTGGTGATTCAAGTTCAAGAATGACAGGAATGGGAATCAAAACTTACTCTGAAATATTGCTCAAATCAGGTAGCAAAACAGGTGTCAATATTGATTCAGAAATTTGAACCGGATCACAAATTTGAGACTCAAGATCACATTCCTCATTGAGTTCAATTTCGTAAAAATGAGAACTTACCAATTTATCAATAGGACTTTCAAAAGTATGAAATTGGAAGTATGAAATTGGTCAAGTTCAATATGATGATCATAAAAAATTGGTGATTCAATTTCTCGATGGACATGCACTGGATCCAATGTGGACTCTGGAGAAGGATTGAAATCAGGTGAAGATACCGAAGTCATTATTGAATCAGGAAGTAGAATTGAATTACCAAGTAGAGGTTCAGGATCATATTCATTCTCAAGTTCAGTTTCAGGAAAAGGATAACTTGCCAAAATGTCAATGTGGTTTTTAAAATTTAGAGTTTGGGCAAGTTCAAATGGGTGTGCAGAAATGGAATCTTATTTTTTCAAAACAACATGATTCTTTGGCTCTAACAGAATGGTTAGAGACATCAGGAATGGTCAAAGTGTGAGAATGGAGAGTTTTGATCATTATGTCTATATCATGATTATGAGTGATTTGAGCCTGAGTCATGGCTTCAAGCAGCTTTCTTAGTCGATTGGTTCATCGTTTTGTTGCGATTGGACTTGAAAAGATGAAGTTTTATTTTGGAATTTGTGTGTGAAATCGTGAGTCCAGCAGATTTTGTGATTGTTGCTCGGACTCACGCATACTCATTTCAAGATTGATAGTTTTCTATTTGAACTGGTGGAACTAAGTATGAATCTTGGAAATACTGTGGAATTAGGAGGCTTGAAATTTTCATTCGGCTTCCTGCATGGCTTCTATACTCTTTTCTAGCTCGAATTTTTTTCAATGGGTTGGTCTAGAAAAGGAACATAGGAAGAAAAATCAAGAAATGAATATTGTGAAATTGTGGACAAGGTGGATAAGGCGGACAAGTTGGTTGAAAATTAGACTCGGGGGAGGTGAATCCCTATCGACTCTGTGAAGAGTTAGAATTATTTTGAAAATTGGTCATAAGATTGGGTGCATGGGTTGTATTGATTCGGATAAGTCCAACCCGGTATTTGGTTGGTTCATATTGTAAAAAATCTGGTTGGAATTATCCGAGTAAAATGGGGTGAAATATGGATTACCATTAAAATTGAAAAAATGTTGTTATAAGCCATATCACACAAGAATTATCAAAATCAAAAAAGGAGAAACAAACAAATAAACAAACAAAAAAAAATCTAATCTAAGTTATGGGAAACCTTAGACCTAGACGACTCCTAACTGGTTAGACTGTCTATAGAGGGTACATTGTCGAATCTGACCACAGGTTGATCAGCCAGGTGGGGGCAAGATCAGTGGGAGGTATCCGTTTCTAAGCAATGAGCCTAATTATGCCAAACCACCAACCTTCGGGGTTTCGCCCATCAATCCCCAACCTTTAACACAGATTTGGCAAGAGTCAAATTCTAATCAACTTCTCTCTTAGGGCAGTCTCCTATATGAGTCTGAGATGTCCCTAGGGCCAACGTCTACTCAGTTTAAGTTAGGCTGGTAGTGAGTGAGGAGATTGTTTGTGGCTAAGCGAGGGTAATGACTTCTCCACCTTATCTTGTTTATAGGACAAGCCCTTGAGATTGATTGTGCAAAGTGTGCAGGATATAGAAAAGTAACATTCAACAAGCAAAAATAATCACTCAAGAATGTTTCCTAAACTATATGCTATGCATACGTTCCTTTTGCTCCAGCACTCTTCAATAGTAATATAAATATAAACGAATTAGACACGTACCTAATGCAAAGTCTAAACCATTTTTAGCATTTAACAAACATTATTTACTATTGAGGTTAGAAAATATGTATAGTAAGACAAACAAGGAAATAAATAGTTACAGAATTTTAGCTTTGCAATTCAGTCAACCTGCAAAAATACAGGTTAGTAGTTCACTCAGATTGCCATTGGAATGTAGCAAATCTGAGGGCTTCTGGGCTCTGCTTTCTAGAGCAGAGTCCAGGGCCACTTATATGTCCACTGGAATGTAGCAAATCTTTTCTTGTTGTTAAAACTGTACACCAAGAACAAAGAAAAAAGTTAACCAAAATGTAAATCTAAAAAGAGAATAACTTACCGTCCTTGACAACGGCGCCAAAATTTGATCGAGTTAGAACTTGCACACAAGAATACAGAATTTTGGAACTTAGAATAAAGAGTTCAAGTACTCAATACTGCCGCAATAGCAAGTGGCTATGCGGGTCGTGATCCACAAGGAGGGACTATCGATGGAAGCTTTTTTTACTAAATTCTTTTTAAGTTATAGTCAATGGTTAAAGATCTTCTTTTAGTTCTTTAAAAGAAAAGGAAAAATAGGTTAAAATTAAGCTAGGAAGAAAGTGGTAGATTGAGAAGGTGGAGAAAATAGAAAATGGATATTTACAAAGAAATTGAAAAGAGTGATAAAAGAGTTGGGTGTTGATGGTGTTAGTGATCTAAACTAAAAAAATTAAAAGAAAAGAAAGAAAACTAAAAGAAATACTTACCTCTTCTGGCCAAATACTTACCTTGAATCTGTGGCGACGATGTTACTTTGAAATGGAGGCAATCAGTGCATAGCCCATAAGAGTTGATTCCCGTCTCTTTCACATTACATCATCAAGACGATACACAGTATGAAATGATACAGACTGAGACTAAGATCCATCGTCATGAGCTATCGGTGGCACTCGCAAGGGCAAGGCTCTTTCGATGCTATAAGACTCATTTTGATAGTAATTGGTACCAAAAGAAGAGAAGTAGAGAAGAAGAAGAAGAACATAAAAATAAAGAAGAACATAAAAAAAATATACTTTAGATTCAATGTGGTAACAATAAGAGAAGAAAAGAACAACTTACACCGGTGTCACTCTCAGTACAAGCTTCACTCTCGTTCTTCTATGAAACTCTGATCTCATCTGAATTACATAAATAAAACTAAAAATTACATAAAAAGAAAAAGAAAACCTACACTAAAATGAATGAAAAACTGGCCTAGAATCTATCTCTGCATGGTCGCTCCCTGTACGCTCTGAAAAACTCAGTATTTATAGGCAAACCCAATGGGGAGGAGCGTACGAATTTAGGGGGAGCAAACGCTCCCCCAACTCCTCTAACAAAGCCGCGGAAATGCGGCTTTGGCTGCGTTTTCACAGCCTGGGTGTGGCCAGGTGGCCACACCCAGGGGGTACAGCTCCTCAGTCAGTGATATTCCTTTATCTGGTTCTGAATTTCCTGTTTCAGCTCCTGGATTTGACGAAACTGCCTTTGATCTTTGGCTTTAACCAATTGATTTTGAACGATTTATTTTAACCGGTTTTTAACTTCTCTGATTTGCCATGATCTGCCCTGATTTTCTGATTTCGAATTAATTCTAAATTAAATCAGAATTTTGATGGGCTTTTGGGCTCGTTTCTTTTTCCTTTCCTTTAGCAATCGGCCTGCATATAAATTGTAATACCCCGTTCCCGGAATACGTACTTAGTTTCGTATTCAGATTTTCGATCGTATTTTTCGATTTGTTTCCTGTATTTATTCTGTATTATGAATTCCTTATATGATTGTTTTGCCTTGGATTTGGATCGGTGAACTCGGAGTCAGCCTTAGTCTGAGCCGGGGACTCGATCTCAGAGTTTTACTTGTTTTAGACATTCTGGTTATCCGATTCAACCGATTTCAGTTTTAAACGTCGTTTTCCAATATTTTGGATTTTCTATGATTTTCTGAAATTTTCTGTGATTAAGTTGAAAATCTTCAAAACCGGTGTCGGCCAGTGCCGCTGACCGATTCCCGGATTTTTAATTCTCAAACTGTTTTGAATTTCATGACGGTCCTTTAGACTTTATCTTTTAGAATTACGTTTCCTACTTAAATACTTTTTCTGAGAATTTTATAAATTATGAGAACTCCAACGGAGTCGGTAGATAACTGATTCCGGGATTTTTAGTTTAAAACTATAAAGTATTTCTTAAAAAGGATTTCACTATTAGTCTTCATATATTATTATTGATTTTTGGTAAATTTGCGAGTCGTTCCGAGATACTTGAATTTCGGGCGATTCCGGTATTTTCCGAATTGTTTTTCCGCATCCTCGATTCGAACCCGGGATTCTGTATTTTCAACAGCTTTATTCTGAGCCCAAGAGAAATATCCTCTCTTATTAAATCTTTTTCCTTTTCCTTATTTCTTTCCTTCTTCCACAAGTCACAAGAATTCCTCTTTTCCAATTTTCCAATTTTCCAAAATCCCACTTTCTCCAAAATTCCACACACTTCCACCTCTCTTTCTCTCTCTTCCATGGCCGGCCAAGTGGCCATAGTAGGGACACTCCCCCCTCTCTTGGCAAGCCATGATTGGTCAAGTGACACCTCATGCTTCCCCATTTACACAAAACCCCCTCTCTTCCATCTCAATTACACCTCCTTCACAAATCACAAATCATATATAAACCTTCCATTACATTTCCTTTCTCTTTTTCTCCACTTCCACAAAGAAATCCCCTCTCCAAAATCCTCCTTCATCTCAACATCCACCACCAACCTCAAGGGCATCATCTAGGTCATCACCTCCACCTCAAGCATCAACAAGATCTTCATCTTCAACCTCAATCAAGCTACTTCCTTCGGATTGGGGATCATCTCTCTCTTCGTCGGAATTATCACCTTGGATCAAGCCTCACATAACAATCCTAGTGAGTATTTTACTCACCAAGACTTTTCATTCCTAAGCATACTTGTATCTCCATATCTTGTGTTTAAATATGTCATAAAAATCCTACTTTTAGACCATCCAACACAACCAGCAGATTCTGCTCTGTATTCTGTTTTTTCCCATGATTAGTCGACTTGACCTAGAACCTAGTCGACTAGAAACCCTTAGCTGAAACGTAGCCTTCTCTGACTTCACAGTTTTAGTCGACTAGTCCCTTTTACCAGTCGACTAGATATCCCTAGTCGACTACTAGAATTCCCCAGTCGACTCCTGAAACAAGCTCAACTCTCTGTATCTCAAACTTAGTCCACTTAAGTACCGGTTAGTCGACTTGTAGTTCTCTGTTAGTCGACTACCCTTTTTACCTAGTCGACTAACTCTTCCTGAAACAGAAACCCAACTCGCTGGAACACAGTATTAGTCGACTACCTCATTTTCCTAGTCGACTAACCTTCTATTAGTCGACTACTATTTCAACCTAGTCGACTAACTTATGGTTGTCTGTTATAGTTAATTACCTCCTTGACTTTGTATCTTATCCTTGATACATATACTATATATTGTTCTTACTTGTACTTCATAACTTGTACTTTATGACCTATTACTTGATGTATGTCATCTCTAGTCACTTCATATTTCCATTGACATGCTATTGCTTGTTTCATTCTTGTTCATGTCCTCTATCTGTGTTATGCCTACTTTCTTATCGTACACTATGCGTGGTTGACCCTTCGAGGTCATTGAACTCTGGGTTTCTATTATATTATCATTGCTATATCGTTGCTTCAGACCGTCAGTTTCATGTTTCCTTTTAACACATGTATATCATCTAACTCCCACTATGTTATCACCTGACCACTTGGCATGTTACTACCTAGTAAGAACCACTTGTTATGACACGACTTGCCCTGATTAATATTCTCTTGACTTGATTGGTTACTTGTTGGATATCATCATCTTGTCATGCTGTCACTCTATACCCAGCATGATACACTCTTCTCACTCGCTACCCTCTTGCTTTACCATTCCATTGATTATGATAGTATTCTCGCTCTAGTCTTCATGTATTGTATTTCATGCTTATATCTTTTACTGCTTTATGCTATGCGTGGCCGACCCTTCGTGGTCGTTGGACTTGTTGGACTGGGACCATTGCTTTTACATTACCACTTGGCATTATTTTAGACCTGTCAGTATGTGCTACCATTTATCATATGTATCACTTGGCAACTGTGTTATCATCTAACCACCTGTCATGCCACTATTTGGCAAGACCCTTTTATTATGTTATGACTTACCTGACTACTATCCATTCTTGGTATGCTTGGTTGTTTACTAAATATCACCACTTGTCATGCTATCACTTTACATCCAGCATGATATATTTGACTTGTGATTATCTCTTTTACGGGAATATTGATTTGTTATTCAGTTTCATGATCAGTGACCTGTTTTCCTACTTTGCATGCAGTGACCTGACTATATAGTACTGGTGTACTCCTAAATTCCTGATCATGTTCATTTTCTATTATTTCCCGTAAAGTGATAATTAGCTAATAAATCTAAAAAAAGGACACTTGTATGGGTATGGGAGGAAGTGATGGATGTCGGAATGATATCTTGCTTATAGTATGGGAATGACATATATTGGCGGTACTGTTATGATTACTGTTATGATTACTATTAGGGGGACTTCGAGCCTCCAAAGCCGGTCCCAGGCGGTGGGAACCGTTGGACCACTAAACTGGTCCCGGTGCATGTGAACAAAGTCGGTCCCAGGTGGTGGGAACCGTTGGGCCAGAAGACTGGTCCCGGTGCATGAGTACCATTATAAGAAGCTCTATCAGTTCTCCATCTGCTTCCGTTAAAACCCTCGGATAACTTATATATGGATGTATGTGTGTTGGGGTGCACACCTGGACACATACCGAGATATATGGGTCAGACGAGTAATAATAATAATAGACATCGCCTATTGATTTCTGTTGTGTTTCCTATTATAGTTTCCGTTATGTGTATCCTTTACTCGTGTTATGGACCCCTGATCATTATTGTTATGCATTCCTGTTTGACTATGATACGATTTGCAACTCTGATTCTATACGCTTGGATTTATGTGGCATGAGACAAGGGTATATATATGAGGGTTTCCTTATTTGGATTATTCCTTCGATGTACTAGTCTCATGTGACCGTGACTTAAGCGTATACAATCAGTCTTGTTTATATTCAGCTTTACTTGGGACTTCCTGATTTATGATTATGCTATACCTGTCCGTGTATATCACACTTGTGTTCTAACCCCCTATTCTTATCTCTTTGCCACTTGGCTATAGTTGTTTACTATTATATGTCTTGACCCTTGGATTTGCATATTCAGATTCGAAGCTTGGATCGTAGTGGAGCCATCCACTGTAGATTGAGCTTCTCTAGTGAGCAGGCAGGCTAGCTCTTCTTCCTTCGTGCCGGGCTCTTCTTTTGACTCACGGGATCTCCATCCTACTCGTGAGCTTTTGTGTATATCTTGTATATTTCTCTTTTGGACTTGGTTATGATGTAATACACATGTAATGTGTAATACTTTATAATATCCTGTGATAACTTTGTATGTGTATTTCTTGTGTTGGCATATGTATGAATACCACGCTTCGTGTGTACTCTGATTTCTTGTTGTACTTTTATGCTTAGCGTATATAGGTGGGGGCAATTCTGACCTACGTATACGTCGCAGTGACGTCCCCGTATCCGTGAAATCGGGGCGTTACATAAATTAGACAATAATTAGGATTAAAAGCAGAGTTTATTATATAATAAGTATGAGAATGTGAAAATGAATGTGCAATATCAGCGACCGATCAGAAGTAGAGGCACGAGGACGTTTGCACACAGCTTGCCGAATCCTTCTTGTGGGTTGCTCCTCGGTTGCTTCTACCCAAGACTTCGGCTCCGAAGCTGCTATCACTGTTCCGCTGGCCTCCTTTCTGGACTCCCTCTCTGCCTCTTGGTACTCGGTCATCCCCCGCATCCGGTAACCCTTGGACCCTACCTTGGCTTTGTACGTGGATTTGATGCCCTTGATACACGAAGTATTTATTCCAAAACCGGGTACCTGATTCGCCATGAAGTACCACGAACAAAAGTCAAAACTGGTATAAGAGTTGGGCGTCTTGTGAGAAAGGGTAAAGATAGCTCCAGTTCCCCCCGCTATGCTGTAATACCAGGCCTGGGCTTCTTCAAATAGATTCCCACTGAAGCAAAGGCTTGGATTGGGGTTACCGATGTACAACTGGTCGTAACCAAACTGTCGGGAAAAACGGCAAGGCATATAAGGCTCCAATGTGTCGGAATTCCCTTGCCGAAACACCAAGTACCTGGGCCGGATGTTGATCAGCCACCAAATGACGCCGGAGGATAACTGAGTGAAGCCATCTGGGCCAACAAGATCTGCAAATTTGTCCCATAAGACGCATCATGAATCTCAGGGAAGCACTTGTCCAACCGGTAGTTGTTCCCGTTCAGGATCGTCTTCCGGATATAGAACATATAATATTGCAGCCAGCCGAAATTCTCCAATCGTTACGCAAAGGCGTGAAACCTTCAGAGGCAGACACCGCCGTCATCAGCGAGGGGGCAGTGCATAACGTACCAGGACATCAAGTATGTATATAGGAGCTCAACCCTGGGGCTGGGAGTCTTGACCAAGGGACGACCCTTGGAATCAGTGACTAGATGGTCCTTGGCATCCACAATTGCTTCCACTTGGTAGAAGCTATTCGCTAACGCGCGTAGCCCGCTCTGGATTTCGGCCACCATCGCTGGAAGGAGGGCGATAGACTTCCCATGGGCAAGCATGACCACCGGATACATCACGTCAGCAACAATCACCTCATGCGGTAGCGTTGGCACTACACATCGCTTTAGCCATAGCATGAGAAAACATGCTAATAGAGCCCGGTCAGACATCAGAATTCTGGCTTGATGATGGAAGCTCTCAAAAGCTGTGTCTGGTATGAAGGTGTCTTCATTGGACTCGGTGGTGTAGAAATTGGTGGGGGTACTGATTCTTTCAAAAATTTCCTCATCAGTGATGGGAGCTAGCCAGGACATTGGGGTAGCCTTGTTCACCGAGGGGAACAGATAAGTTGCCCATGACATTTGCTTGATTCCCCGCTCCTCCATTCGGTCACCTGTCCGCAAATGTGAAAGTGGCACAACACTTCCCATACGTCTCGTACACTAGAGGATTGCTCTTCTTCAACAAATGCAACTCCTAAGTTGACGGGACGTACTTCTCATAAGGGGCGTCTCCAATCACCAGCCCTAAGACTTCATACATCTCATGAAGGGCAAGTCCATTTCCCCTATGGGAGTGAAGAATATGCAAGTATCTGGATTATAACACTCCAGGATAGCGTAAAATATTGGGTGCTCTGCGGGATGCCGTATTGAATAGCCCTGACGGCCCCGTACAGCTCAGCCTGTAGCAGAAGGTTCCCAAGTTCTGCCAGAGCAAACCCCACCATTCTGCACCACCAGTTCTTATCAGTAGAATGGACCCAGCCGGTGGCACAAAATTCAGAAGGGAAGTCACCCCCTACGTCCAGGAATTATTTGATAAAGGTGGCTCCAAGCTGGAGAGTCTCTCCCATCGGGTACTCAGTCCTGACTAAGCCAGGCTGCAACCCCAGCACAACCCCCCATGCCCGAACAGTGTAGGCTTCATGGATACCTATCTTGCCCAAAGAGACTCCAGAGTATGGCTTGACCAAATCCCAATCCATTATCTGACGCACAGACATATGTTGCAGATAGGCCAGAGGATACATCCTCTCCATGTTCTGGAGGAAGAACTTTCTATCGCCAATTTGGCAGAGCCATTTGTAGTTCCCGTCATAAAGGGCAGCCTCATCCTCTTCAATTGAGTCGCCGAAGAAGAAGTCTTTCTCAGTAGAGCACGAGAATCCGACTCAAACCGGCCATCAGAAATGATCTCTCGAAGGGTCAGCATACTGGCATTGCTGATCCTATTCTTTCACTCCTTTGACTTACCAAATTCACAGGAGCAGTCCTCTGGAGAATGAAGATCAGATTTGGATCAGCGCCACTTACGCGTCCAAAATGGCACTTCTTGGATAGAGGATTGGAGGAATATCACACTGCAAAAAGAGGATAAACACAAGTTAAAAATCTAAAAGAAAAATAACTAAATTCTTGAAACTCAGACGCAGGATTGAGTCTAGACGCGATGATCAACAAAACCCCGTCTAAACTCAAAGACGCGAGGCTCGTGTGAAGCCTGCATTTTAAATTCCACAATTTAGAAATTTCCCTATGTGTTGGACTCAGACGCGAGACTCAGTGAAGCCCACGTCCAGCCTCAGAGACGCGAGGTT
Organism: Agave tequilana; assembly: GCA_038442645.1. NCBI lineage: Eukaryota > Viridiplantae > Streptophyta > Magnoliopsida > Asparagales > Asparagaceae > Agave > Agave tequilana. The sequence goes on from JAVJIF010026679.1 coordinate 52,904, forward strand.
CACATGAACTCCGCGTCTGAACTCCCCCACTTAGAAAAATTCTCTAAGTGTCAGGATCAAACGCAAGGCTCAACGAAGCCCGCGTTCAACAAACAGATACAGGCTCGAGCTAATGAAGCGAAAGACACGGAGGTCGTCAAACCGTGTTGCCTACTAGTGCCAGAGCCGCATCTGAATATCAAACGCGGGCGTGAGCCTCGCATTGGCGGTTCAGTTTAGAAAAGACTTAAGAGTTAAGATAACTCTTCAAGTCTCCTAATGGCGAAAATCAGGCCAAATGTTTCTTTACCCGAAATGGGGACCTCCTGCATGGAAGAACCGCCCATTTAGACCTCTGGAACAGCAGCGCTCGAGGATGAAGCCACAGGTTTTATTTTTGGGGCCATTTTATTGAGATTCTTTGTAAAAGAAGGAGGGAAGAAAATTTCAGAGCTTTTCTTAAAGAATTCTGAAAGCTCTAGACACGAAGCTCAGTGGAGAAGAAAAAGAGTGATGATGACTCTTGAAAGACTGATATTTTTTATAGATACAGTAATCAATCGAGATACGTGGCACACATCTTGAGCCCAATCTCTGCCCGACACGTGGCATCACACCTTGAAACGCGAACCTCGCGTATTAAGGGAATGGCGCCTCTTCAAGCTCCGCCGAACACGTGGCAGTGTACCCAGAACACGAGCCTCGCGTTTTCATAGAGTCGCATCTCTCCAGCATAGACATGCCCACGTCTCCACCTTGAAGTCTGCCCGCGTCTCCACCTTGAAGTCTACATTACTTCAACCTAGTGAGAGTCGTGTCTCCACTTCAATACACGTGTCTCTCCGATGAATGAGAGCCGCGTAACGAGGTCCGCGTTTTCAAGGCAACATAACCTCTGCATTTACAAGACTTGCGTCCTGTCTTTACTTCTGCAATCAGTTCAACAGTATACTGATACAAACAGATAACTATTCTCTCTGGTTCAACAGTACACCAACCACCAACTCAGAGCACCGAGGAGGTCCGGACTGCGTATCCAGATACTCACATCGATCATTTCTGGTGCTCAAAGAGTTTAACAGTACACTCACGAAGACCAAAATCCAGGTAAGATCAGGCTCAAGACACCTCAAAAGATTGCCAGTCCAGTCTTAAGAGCTTGCTGGCAGAAGAAAAATCCAAAGTATTTCAAAACCGTCCCAGTCAACCGTGGAGTTTTGAAAACTTTAGAGGGGGTTCTGTAGACTATATAAAATCGTTGAGCATAAGTCATCAGAGAGCAGAATCTGTACTCCGGACGCGAGGCTAATCAGAGCCATATAGTAAGGTCAAAACGTAGGGCTCAAAATCAGTTCCTAGTTTCAATGCCTTGGCCAAATACAGGGCTCAAAGCCCGCGTCTCCACTTCACTACAGCACCAAGACGTGTGGAGCGAAGTGCGCGTCTCCGCTTCACTGCATTAGACAAAACGCAGAGTTCAAAGTCCGCGTCTCCACTTCGACGCAGAGCTCGAGGCCCACTGCAGTGTCAAGATACAAGGTTCGAAGCCCGCGTCTCGACATCACCACAATCTTTAGATGCAGAGCCTGAAGCCCGCGTCTGGCAGAGTTCGAAGCTAGCGTCTAACAAGGTTCAGAGTCGGCATCCAAAATGCGAGGCCAAAGCCCGCGTTTCAACTGCAGAGTAGCCCTGCGTCTCGGTTATAACTGCCCTCATTACTGCCCACGTAATGAGGGGAGTTAACCCCATTATGGAGGATTTTTTGGGGACAGTTTTACCCCTGAGACTCTTATAAATAGCTTAGTTGGCTATTGAGAAGGGGGCAAAAATGAATTAGTCAGAAGAAAAAGATCGAAATAGATAAGTTTGATCAGAATCTTCAGCTGAGGAACATAAAAGAGTTCAACTCTTCTGCCAACTTGCTGAGTCTAAGTTTTGCCTCAAGTCTCTTTGAGATTTCATGGACAGGAGCTGTGTTACTCCGTCTATAATCCGAAGAGAAGATTCCCAGAAGATATAGACTTCACCCCGGTCAACAGAAAATAAGATTCACGTTCCACCGCTACATCAAGAACCCAGCAATACACAAAAAGAAGATTTGAGCTTGAATATCTTCTCTCTCTTGTAATCGGATTGTTTGAGATTGTTGTAATCTTTCATTTGATTCAAGAAAATTTTATTACGATTTTCCAAAAAATTTTCGAGCCAAACAGTCCAGGACCATTTACCAATTTCTGAAAGAGTGTGACATTGTCGCTTAGTCCATCATGCCAGGGACACCTCGTCAGAATGGTGTTGATGAAAGATAAAATCACGACTAAACGACATTATTAGGAGTATGATAGCTTACACTACTCTACCAGTGTCATTATACAGTAAAGACTTAAAGACGGTTGTCTACCTCCTTAATATAGTACCTAAAAAACAGTAACTAAAACCTTATATGAGTTACGGACTCAGAATTTACCTTAAGCGGTCATTCCTTGACCATGTAGCACATATTGGAAGCATCATTTCCATCATCTGGGTCACTCTCTTTTCATTTGGCTTTTGTTTCCTAAGGGAGCAAATAGTGTTACATACTATAAAAGCTGATTCAATGTTAGCAACCTTAGATAAATAATCATCATTTAGGGTAAGCTTTAAAGCATGAATGGCTTTTGCATTAGCCTCAAGGTTTTTGTTATTAATAAAATTTGAATCTTTAATAGTGGCAAAATAGTCATGAATACTTAGGGTTTTTAGGCACGTGGACATCTTAACTTTTCAAGTTTGGATGTTAAGAATGTCAAAACAGGAGGTGTCATGAAATCTATATGTGTTTAAACAAATATTGAGATTAGTTAATATGAGGATCTTTAACTCAAGGTTGTTAGACCCAAATCAAGAGCACCAAGCTCTGATACTAATTAGTCTCCATATGTGCATATTTCATACCACATCTTCACATTATTTTTATATAAAATATTGCTATAATGATTTTCTTATGTGTTCCTAGGCATAATGAAGAAGTAGCCAAAAAATCATATTTATTTGATGATTTTTAGAGCCTAAATATAGCCATTGACTTTGGGGAGCTAATATGTCAAATCTGAAAGTAGAATATCAGAAACCAGCAGGGGGAACCAACAGGGGGACAATCCAGCAGTGTGCACCCACTGGCTTGGAGCGTGCGGCCCTAGAAGGGCCGCGAAAACGAGGCAAAAACCGTGTTTGTTTCCGCGGTCTTCTGGTGGGCCACGTGTCACGTTTCGACTCGTGCCCCGTGATGCTTCCTTGGTGCCACCTTAGCCTATAAATACCCCAGGCTTTTCAGAATAGAGAGGAGAAGAGTTTAGGGTAGTTTTTAGGGTAGTTTCTTTCTTTAGTTTAGGTTTGTGTTCTTCTTCTTCCTCTTTTGTATTTTTTTTTATTACTTGTAGATCATGTAATAGGGAAGAGAGTAGTACATAGGATGAAAGCAATAGTACTTGCAATGGAGGGTGACATTGTATGAAAGATTTTCTCTTTATCTCTACTTATTTTCTTCTCTCTAACTCCTTTTACATCTAAGCTAATTTTCTCTCATGGAAACTAACTACTAACCATCAACTTGCTAACTCCTTACTTGATAATCCATATGAATCTAACAGCCTCTACTTGGCCTTGCTCTTGCAAGAGCCGTTGATGGCTCATGATGATGGATTTTTAACATTCTAACATCTAACTCTCTAACAATCTAACATTACTTATTCCATGCTTACTCTAG
>JAVJIF010026680.1:0-64960 GCA_038442645.1 Agave tequilana
AGGTGATCTTTCAGAAGCACGTGGCAATATACATTCCAACATAAGGATTACAAAGTTATCACTGAGCGTGATATATTGGTACATGTACATTATATCACAGCCAGGTACAAAAGTAAGAATTACAACTTGTACAGCAAGAGGTGCTCACGAGCTGAGAAGAAGGTCCCCGAGCTAGCAGGAAGGTTCAGGAACCGAAGGAGCTAGGACAAGACAGCCTGCTCCGAGAGATAAGCTTGGTCTTCAGTGGAGGGCTCCGCTTCAGTCCACGCTTCAGAACCTGAACATGCAAGTCCAGGGGAGTCATAAACTCCCTAACAAATAGATAGGTGAATGCCAAGTATCGTGTAAAGATAGGTATATGTGTGTTGATATGATCAAAACAGTATTAAGCATCAAGAGCTGTGTCGAGTGCACATGTACAGTAAGCAAGAAATGGAGGCATAAAATGAAAGTGATAAGGCCTGAATAAATCCATTGCTGCCATTTTTAATATTTATACTTATTACTCGTTCTACCCATATGTCTAGGTATGTGTAATAGCGTCCCAGCACACATACGTCCACATATGAGTAATTCGAGGCTGTTATTGGAAACCAACGGGGGTATCAACGAACAATGTTTACAGTGGGTCCCGTGCATGCCCGGGACCACGGTCCAGGACGTCCGTTACTGGTGCTCGGAACCAGCCGCAAGGCGTACAAGAGGGTCTTTTAGAATGCCCTTATCAAGATGGTACCAAGAATGAGGGAGCCAGCACTCCCCTCGGTCGCCTGGAGGCCCACAGGTCAGACCGAAAATTTTAGTTGCACAACATACCTATTGCCACTGTAAACACGAACATATATTGATAGCCGTAAGTTTCCCCCGACCCGATTCAAGTGGTTCCTTTTTATGATTTATTATTTAATTATCAATTTACGGGAAAGCAAGTGCATGACTAGATCAGGAGTTCAAGAGTACATGAGTATTGTCATTTCAAGTCACGGTATATGATACAGGATAGCAAGTACAAGATTCCCGTAAATATGACAATCTAAAATCAGGTATCAATATGTTATTGCGGGACAAGTATCAAGTAGTAGCATGATGCATGCAAGTGTGCCGGGAAAATATATAATATTAGTCAATCATGACAAAGCAGGAAAATCTGAAGGAAGGCGAGAACACTCACCTAAAACTTCAAGAAATACCGAAAAATCTCAAGTTCTGAAATCCAGGGAATCAATGCGTTTAAATATTTATGGTGGAGGAGAGAGAATGAAGACGCGAAAATCGCAGACGCGGGAGTCGCGTTGCGTGGATGTCACAAACGCAGGGTTCGAGACCCGCATTTCAGTAAGGACACAAGGAGAACGTAGACGCGAGCGTAAATTCCGCGTCGCGTTGACAAAAGAACGCGACGACCGCGTTGAATAATTACTCGGACGCAGGGGGTAAATTCGCGTCTAGGAGTCACACAAAGAGAGAAAGAGAGAGACAGGAAAAAGGAAGGAGACGCAGGAAAAGGGTGAGAGGGAAGACGCAGGTTTAGGGGAAAGAAAAGAAAAGAAAAGAAAATGGAAGGAAAAGAAAGAAGGAAGGAAAGAAAGAAATGCAAAGGAAAGAAAGAAAGAAAAGAAAGAAGGGGAGGTAGGCCGACCGTGGCTTGGCCGGTGTTCGCCGGCGGCGACCGGAGTTGGCCGGAGTTGGGTGGCCAAGGCCGCAAAAGAGAAGGAGGTTGATGGTGCAAGTATAGTTCAAATGAAAAAAATAAAGATTTGAAAATGGTGTTTCGGAGGGCGAGCCTATAGCTCGTTGGAAGAGAATGACGAGGAGAAGAAGATGGTATGATTGGTGGTGGTTAAGGTGGTGTAAGTGGTGGTGAAAATGGTGGTGAAGTTGGTGGAGATGATGGGTTGTTTGGTGAAAAAGAAGAGGAAGAAGATGGTGATGGAGATGATATTATGGTTGTTGTTGTTGTTGGAATGGAGGAGGAAATGGAGGAGAAGAAGGTGGAGGAGTTTGTGGAGTTAATGGTGGTGAAAAATTGGAGAAAATGGGTTGTGATGGCCGGCCAAGAAGCTTGGGCTGCTGTTTTTCGTTGGTGGCTGTTGGCAGGAAAAGGAAGAAGGAAAGAAATCATGAAAGAGAGAGAGTGTGGAGTGGGTGTTTTTATATGTAAGGCAAAGTTTATTATTACCATTTTGCCCTCCATTCAAATCAAAAGAAACGCAAGAATGGAGACTTGCGTCTCCATGCAATTGAAGCCCGCGTTTGGGTACTAGAGCTGGACGCGGAGATTGTTGCTGCGTCCAAAAAGGAAAAATATAAAATCACGTTAAAGAAGAGACAAAAGGGTATGGGTGATTTGAACTGGGTTGATTTTCTTTGAAGAACGAAACATTAAATGCGGGATGGAGAGAGTCTCCGCATTTACTGTTGAATCCTGATTTGATGGGTCTTGCGTCAGGCAAGGAGAGAGAAACGTAAAATATCCGGATAGAATTCCGGTATCTGGGAAAACACCGGAAACTCAGAAAAAGCCCGAAAAATGAAGTAGCTTGGAAAGCTTCCTAAAAATTCTCAAAAATAATAAATATTATATAAAATTTTTTAGTGAAATCGGTTTTCAGAAATTCAATTTCTCTTTCAAGATAAAAATCCTGAAGTCAACCGTTGACACCGGTGTACACCGGCTCGGCCAGATTTTGATAAAATCTGAAAAATCCTAGAAAATGCCTGAAAGAAGAAAATATAATTTTAAGAAGTAATATGAAAGCTGAATCAAAAATTTGATTCCAATTGTAAACTAAAATTCCTGGAATCAACCAGTGATACTGGCCAACACCAATCCAGTGAAATTTTGATAAATTCTAAAAATTCTCAAAAAATTCATTTAGATAGAAAATATGATTTTAAGAAATACTATGAAAGCTGTTTTTAGATTTTTAACTCCATTTATGAATTAAAAATCTGAGAGTCGGTCAGCGACACTGGTCGACACCGGTTTTGAAGATTTACAATTTAATTCTGAAAAATTTCAAAAAATCATGAAAAATCTAGAATATTAAAAAATAATATTTGAAACTGAAATCGGTCAAATCTGAATACCAAAAAGGTCAAATCATGCAGTACTGCTATATGAGTAAGAATTTAAATAACAGAAAATAAATAAATAAATAAATAATAAAAAATACGCTCAAAAAAATCAGGACACATAGTTGTGTACGTATACTGAGGATGGGGTGTTACAATCCATCCACCTTATCAAAAAATTTTGTTCTCGAAATTTCGATAATGGGGATGTGAAGGCAGAAAAGAATAGGGGTAAGGAATTTTACCAACTAAGATGGAAAGAGTTGGCGGTAACGTTCACGAATAATATCCTCTCGTTCCCATGTAGCTTCTCCTGGGGCATGTCTATTCCAAGAAACTAGTACCAATGGAATTGCCCGATTTTTCAATGTTTTAACACTTCTGTCCAGAATGGCCATCGGCTGCTCCTTGTAGGATAAATCTGGTTGTAGTTCCAATTCTGAGTGATCTAGAACGTGACTCTCATCCTTGACATACTTCCTCAACTGTGATATATGGAATACATTATGTACTCCTTCTAAAGATGGTGGCAATGCCAATCGGTAAGCCACATCTCCCACACGATCCAAAATTTCAAATGGGCCGATGTATCTTGGACTAAGTTTTCCGCGAGTACCGAACCAGATTACCCCTTTGGTTGGTGATATCCTTAAAAATACATGATCACCTGTTCTGAATTCCAACGGTCTTCTATTAGTGTCTGCCCAACTCTTCTGTCGGCTCTGTGCTGCCCGGAGATGATCTCTGATAATTCGGACTTTATCTGTTGTCTGAACTAAAATATCTGGTCCCATAAGTCTTCTTTCGCCGACTTCATCCCAACATATTGGCGACCTGCATTCCTGCCATATAGTGCTTCAAATGGTGCCATCTTGATACTGGCCTGATAGCTGTTATTATAAGAGAATTCTACCAAATGAATATAGTCTTCCCATGACCCTTTAAATTCTATCATGCAGGCTCGTAACATGTCTTCAAGGATTTGGATAGTTCGTTCAGATTGTCCATCTGTCTGGGGATGATATGAGGTACTGAATTTCAGACGAGTCCCTAAATTTTCTTGGAGACTTTCCCAGAAATGTGATCGGAATCTCGTGTCTCTATCTGACACGATGCTAACTGGAATTCCATGCAGACGAACGATTTCTTTCATATATTTATCTGCAAGAACTTCTGTCGATTGACCTACTCTGAAAAGTAAGAAGTAAGCTGCTTTTGTGAGGCGATCAACGATTACCTATACTGCATTGTTACCCTTCGGACTGCGGGGTAGAGCTGTAACAAAATCCATGGTGATATGTTCCTACTTCCATTCGGGTATCGGTAATGGTTGTAGAAGTCCAGCTGTTCTCTGATGTTCTACCTTTATTTGCTGACAAACCAAGCATCTTGCCACATACTGGGCTATCTCTTTCTTCATGGCGTTCTACCAAAACTTCTGCTTCAAGTCTTGATACATTTTATTTCCTCCTGGGTGTATGGAATAAGTCGAACTGTGTGCCTCCGCCAAAACTTTCTGCCAAACCTCCTCTTGTGGTACACAGATTCTGTTACCAAAATAAAGTGCACCATCCGAATAAATACAAATATCTGTTCTTAATCCAGCTTCTACTTGAGCCCTGAATTTCTGTAATCTGGGGTCTCCCTTTTGGGCTTCCTTAATTTCACTTATCAGGGTTGGTTGAATCTGGAAGGTCATTAGTTGACCTGACTCATCGGCTCCTGGTATTAGCATTAAGTCCAACTTTATGATTTCCCGAAGCAATTCCTTCTGTTGAGTGAGTTGTAATAATACTCTGTCCTCTGGTCTCCTGCTCAATGCATCTGGGACTGTATTGTCCTTACCAGGATGGTACTGTAAGTCTATGTCATAGTCGGCCATCAATTCAAGCCACCGCCTTTGCCTCATGTTTAATTCTTTCTGTGTGAAGATATACTTAAGACTCTTATGATCAGTATAGATCAATACTTTGTCCCCCAGAAGGTAGTGTCTCCAGATCTTTAATGCAAATATTACCGCCGCCAGTTCTAAGTCATGGGTTGGGTAATTTCTCTCATGTGGTTTCAATTGCCTAGATGCATAAGCTATGACATGACCATGCTGCATTAATACACATCCTAGGCCTTTTCCGGATGCATCACTATATATAACCATCCCTCCTGTTCCCGAGGGAGTCTTCAAGATTGGAGCTGAAATTAGTCTCTCTTTTAATTGTTCGAATGCTGTAGTACATTCTTCTGACCATAGGTACCTTTCTCCCTTTCTGGTGAGCTTTGTTAATGGGGCTGCGATTTTGGAGAAGTCTTGTACAAATCTTCTGTAATATCCGGCTAATCCAATAAAGTTTTAATTTCTGTTACTGTCCTTGGGATTGGCCAATCTTTTACTGCCTGGATCTTGTTAGGGTCGACTGAAATTCCTTCTTCTGAAACTACATGACCCAAGAAAGCTATACGGTCTAACCAGAACTCACACTTGCTTTGCTTAGCATAAAGTTGTTCCCGCCGGAGAGTCTGTAGCACTATTCTCAAGTGTTCTGCATGCTCTCTGTCGTTTTTTGAATATATCAAGATATCGTCGATGAACACCACGACAAACTGGTCCAAATATGGCGAGAAAACTCGGTTCATCAAATCCATAAAGACAGCTGGGGCATTGGTCACTCCGAAGGGCATGACTAGAAATTTGTAATGACCATAGCGAGTTCAGAATGCTGTCTTTGGAATATCTTCTTTCTTCACTTTTAGTTGGTGATAACCTGATTGTAAATCCAATTTTGAAAACACTCGGGCCCCATGAAGTTGATCAAAAAGATCATCAATTCTTGGTAAGGGATACTTATTCTTGATGGTAACTTTGTTTAACTCTCTGTAGTCTATACACAACCGCTTACCACCATCTTTCTTGTTGGCCAATAGTACTGGAGCTCCCCATGGTGAAGTACTTGGTCTAATCAATTCCTTGTCAGAATATTCTTGTAACTGCTCTTTAGAACTTCTAGTTTAGTGGGCGCCATTCTGTATGGAGCTTTAGATATTGGGACTGTGCCCGGAATGACATCAATGGAGAACTCAATTACTCTATCGGGTGGAAGTCCTGAGATCTCTTTAAATACTTCTGGAAACTCATTCCCAACTGGTACTCCCTTTTCCTGGATTTCAATAGTAGTCATCTGTGTTTTTCCTTGGCAGGTTTATGTTCTCCTTCAAATTGGAACTCAGGCTGATGCGGCATTCTGAAAATAACTTTCTTGTTTCGACAATCAATAACCGCATGGTATTTACTGAGCCAAGTCATGCCTAAGATTACGTCGTACCCTTTAGTATCTAGTACGAGCATATCCACTGCTAATATCCTGTTACACAGTTCCACTGGACAGTCTACACAAATTCTACTAGAGATGACTACCCCATTACCGGTACTAATCTCCCACTTGTGGTCTAAATATTCAACATGTATAGAGTGCAAAGCAGTGAAACTATCTGATATGTAACAATGAGAAGCGCCAGAATCAAAGAGGGCTATAACAGGTTTAGAGTGCACCATAATCTTACCTGTTACCACTTCTCCAGAAGTTTGGGCCTCTTCCGCTGTCAAGTTGTAGGCCCGTCCTCTTCTACGACCTGCTGTTGTTCTTCCTCCCCTCTGAGCTGGGCGAAAAACTTGTTGTTGTGGAGGGAGAGGGGCCCTTTTAACCACTGGTCTTGGGTTCCTCTGTCCAATGGTTACTGGGGGTGCCGGTAGGGTTCGGTTCATCATCCCAGTTCTCTTATGGGGACAGCCTTCTATTGAGTGATCACCAGATCCACACGCCAGGCATAATCCATTTGCCCTACGGCACTCCTGATGCGTGTGGCCTGTCCTCTGGCAATAATCACATATAGGAAGTGGTTGAGTTATCTGAAGAGGGACTGATCGAAATGGTCTTCTAACCATTGAGACTTTTGCAGCCCTGACTGGACCTCCTCTGCCTAGTTGCTGAAATGGCCTCTTCATGGCCTGTTTCCTCCTCTGATCAAGGTTCTTTTTCTCCAGTCCTCGCTCCACCTCTCGAGCTACAGTGAGGACCTGGGAATATGTCTTCAGCTGTTGGGGAATCAAAAGGACTTGGATATCCATTTGTAAGCCCTGCTGAAATCTGCTTGCCCGTTTCTCTTCGTCGGCTATCATATACGGAGCAAAACGACTCAGCCTTAAGAACTCAGCAGCATATTCATCAATAGATCGATTCCATTATTGAAGTCGGATGAATTGCTCTTCCATCTCCTTCTGAGCTGTGGTAGGGAAGAATCTATCATAAAAGCTCTTAGAGAACTGGTCCCAAGTGATGGGTTTATCCAGTCTCGCTTCTTCAGCTAGCCACCAGTTTCTAGCCACATCCTTTAGTTGGATCTTGGCGACCTCCACCTGATCTTCCTCTGGAACCCGTGCTGCCTTCAAGAGATCTGTGGTGTCGATTAGCCATTGCTCGGCATCTAGCGGTCTTTCTCCCCCCGTGAATATTGCCGGTTGCAACCGCCTGAAGTCTGACACGTTGCCCGACCTTCGTTCCTGAGGAGCTGTTATCAAGCCTTGCCGAAGGAGTTCTGTTTGCCTTTGTTGATTCTCTACCATATTTTGGATAACCCTTAGAATATCAGCATTCCCCCCTGCGGGCCCGTCCTATGGTTGCCCAGAGTTGTTACGTCCTGCCCTTCTATCCATATCTATGTTGGTAAAAATGTCTGAAAAGTGGAGTGAAGGCAAAAGATAGATGGTCTTTAGGAATCAAGGGAAGGAATACAAAGGAGGGATAACTTTGTATATTATAGTTGAAATGTATAACCGAAACTCATGTATCCCAACTACAAATTAAGATCCCATTGATTTGCAATTTGGTTGTACTGTAGGTGTTAGAGCCTGGCTCTGATACCAACCTGTAACGCCCCGATCCGGCGGGTACGGGGACGCTACTGCGACGTATATACGAAGGTCAGAAATACCCTCACGTATATACGCTAAGCATCAGTACAAACAAGAATCAGAGTACGGAAGCACGTGGCAATATACATTCCAACATAAGGATAACAAAGTTATCACTGAGCGTGATATATTGGTACATGTACATTATATCACAGCCAGGTACAAAAGTAAGAGTTACAACTTGTACAGCAAGAGGTGCTCATAGGCTGAGAAGAAGGTCCCCGAGCTAGCAGGAAGGTTCAGGAACCGAAGGAGCTAGGACAAGTCAGCCTGCTCCGAGAGATAAGCTTGGTCTTCAGTGGAGGGCTCCGCTTCAGTCCAGGCTTCAGAACCTGAACATGCAAGTCCAGGGGAGTCAGAAACTCCCTAACAAATAGATGGGTGAATGCCAAGTGTCGTGTAAAGATAGGTATATGTGTGTTGATATGATTAAAACAGTATTTAGCATCAAGAGCTGTGTCGAGTGCACATGTACAGTAAGCAAGAAATGGAGGCATAAAATGAAAGTGATAAGGCCTGAATAAATCCATTGCTGCCATTTTTAATATTTATACTTATTACTCGTTCTACCCATATGTCTAGGTATGTGTAATAGCGTCCCAGCACACATACGTCCACATATGAGTAATTCGAGGCTGTTATTGGAAACCAACGAGGGTATCAACGAACAATGTTTACAATGGGTCCCGTGCATGCCCGGGACCACGGTCCAGGACGTCCGTTACTAGTGCTCGGAACCAGCCGCAAGGCGTACAGGAGGGTCTTATAGAATGCCCTTATCAAGATGGTACCAAGAATGAGAGAGCCAGCACTCCCCTCGGTCGCCTGGAGGCCCACAGGTCAGACCGGAAATTTTAGTTGCACAACATACCTAGTGCCACTATAAACACGAACATATATTGATAGCCGTAAGTTTCCCCCGACCCGATTCAAGTGGTTCCTTTTTATGATTTATTATTTAATTATCAATTTACGGGAAAGCAAGTGCATGACTAGATCAGGAGTTCAAGAGTACATGAGTATTGTCATTTCAAGTCACGGTATATGATACAGGATAGCAAGTACAAGATTCCCGTAAATATGACAATCTAAAATCAGGTATCAATATGTTATTGCGGGACAAGTATCAAGTAGTAGCATGATGCATGCAAGTGTGTCGGGAAAATAATATAATATTAGTCAATCATGACAAAGCAGGAAAATCTGAAGGAAGGCGAGAACACTCGCCTAAAACTTCAAGAAATACTGAAAAATCCCAAGTTCTGAAATCTAGGGAATCAATGCATTTAAATATTTATGGTGGAGGAGAGAGAATGAAGACGCGAAAATCGCAGACGCGGGAGTCGCGTTGCGTGGATGTCACAAACGCAGGGTTCGAGACCCGCATTTCAGCAAGGACACAAGGAGAACGTAGACGCGAGCGTAAATTCCGCGTCGCGTTGACAAAAGAACGCGAGGACCGCGTTGAATAATTACTCGGACGCAGGGGGTAAAATCCGTGTCTAGGAGTCACACAAAGAGAGAAAGAGAGAGACAGGAAAAAGGAAGGAGACGCAGGAAAAGGGTGAGAGGGAAGACGCAGGTTTAGGGGAAGAAAAGAAAAGAAAATGGAAGGAAAAGAAAGAAGGAAGGAAAGAAATAAATGCAAAGGAAAGAAAGAAAGAAAGGAAAGAAGGGGGAGGTAGGCCGACCGTGGCTTGGCCGGTGTTCGCCGGCGGTGACCGGAGTTGGCCGGAGTTGGGTGGTCAAGGCCCCAAAAGAGAAGGAGGTTGATGGTGCACGTATAGTTCAAATGAAAAAAAATGAAGATTTGAAAATGGTGTTTCGGAGGGCAAGCCTATAGCTCGTTGGAAAGAGAATGACGAGGAGAAGAAGATGGTATGGTTGGTGGTGGTTAAGGTGGTGTAAGTGGTGGTGGAAATGGTGGTGAAGTTGGTGGAGATGATGGGTTGTTTGGTGGAAAAGAAGAGGAAGAAGATGGTGATGGAGATGATATTATGGTTGCTGTTGTTGTTGGAATGGAGGAGGAAATGGAGGAGAAGAAGGTGAAGGAGTTTGTGGAGTTAATGGTGGTGAAAAAATTGGAGAAAATGGGTTGTGATGGCCGGCCAAGAAGCTTGGGCTGCTGTTTTTCGTTGGTGGCTGTTAGCAGGAAAAGGAAGAAGGAAAGAAATCATGAAAGAGAGAGAGTGTGGGAGTGGGTGTTGTTATATGTAAGGCAAAGTTTATTATTACCATTTTGCCCTCCATTCAAATCAAAAGAAACGCAAGAATGGAGACTTGCGTCTCCATGCAATTGAAGCCCGCGTCTGGGCTACTAGAGTTGGACGCGGAGATTGTTGCTGCGTCCAAAAAGGAAAAATATAAAATCGCGTTAAAGAAGAGACAAAAAGGTATGGGTGATTTGAACTGGGTTGATTTTCTTTGAAGAACGAAACATTAAATGCGGGATGGAGAGAGTCTCCGCATTTACTGTTGAATCCTGATTTGATGGGTCTTGCGTCAGGTAAGGAGAGAGAAACGTAAAATATCCGGATAGAATTCCGGTATCTGGGAAAACACCGGAAACTCAGAAAAAGCCTGAAAAATGAAGTAGCTTGGAAAGCTTCCTAAAAATTCTCAAAAATAATAAATATTATATAAAAATTTTTGGTGAAATCGGTTTTCAGAAATTCAACTTCTCTTTCAAGATAAAAATCCTGAAGTCAACCGTTGACACCGGTCTACACCGGGTCAACCAGATTTTGATAAAATCTGAAAAATCTCAGAAAATGCCTGAAAGAAGAAAATTTAATTTTAAGAAGTAATATGAAAGCGGAATCTAGAAATTTGATTCCAATTGTAAACTAAAATTCCTGGAATCAACCAGTGATACTGGCCAACACCAAATCCAGTGAAATTTTGATAAATTCTAAAAATTCTCAAAAAATTCATTTAGATAGAAAATATGATTTTAAGAAATACTGTGAAAGCTATTTTTAGATTTTCAAATCCATTTGTGAATTAAAAATTCGAGAGTCGGTCAGCGACACTGGTCGACACCGGTTTTGAAGATTTACAATTTAATTCTGAAAAATTTCAAAAAATCATGAAAAATCTAGAATATTAAAAAATAATATTTGAAACTGAAATCGGTCAAATCTGAATACCAAAAAGGTCAAATCATGCAGTACTGCTATATGAGTAAGAATTTAAATAACAGAAAATAAATAAATAAATAAAAAATAAAAAATACGCTCAAAAAAATCAGGACACATAGTTGTGTACGTATACTGAGGATGGGGTGTTACATTTAAATATAGACATTTTATAAAAATTAGTATTGAGTGAAGAAAATGTATTGAATATATATATATAGAAAAATGTATATCAGCCGACGGCTGAGAGACTCTCTCAGCCTGCGGTGACGTGGCTCAATATTTGTCACCGCACTAACTTGCGGCCCGCTTATAGGAAGAAGTTAAATTACTAAATACCCTTTATGAAAAGCTACTCTTTGGGTAACTTCCGTTATTGTTTGTTATTATTTCCCCACAAGGCAATTTTTTGACCGCTCGTTGTCAGATTTAGGTTATTTTTATTATTATTTTTCCCCCTTTTTTTTGCCGCTCTTTATAAGATTTAGGTTATTGTTTATTATTTTTTCCCACTATTTCCTTACCTCTCTTTGTCAGATTTAAGTTCTCCTTTTTCAGCCTGCGATAAACTTTTTTTCTGAAAATATCATTTTTTAGAGCAATTTTTTATCCTTTTTATTTAATGTCGATGTCTGAGCATTCTAATTCCCCTGCCAATTCTGGTCGCAGTCGTAAGAGCTCTCTATCTGGCGATCTAAATATGGAGGATATATCATCTGGTTCAACTTTTTCTCAGAATATTGAAAATATTGAAGGGTTGACATCTTTGCATGCCGATCAACGGTTTTAATTGTGTCAATTTTTTTCCCGCAATTTCTTAAATATAGAATTTTTCTCTTTAGTATATATGTTACTGCGACCTATAATCACTTGTTCTAAAGTTTCAGAAATGCGACCACGGTCGCAATCTTATTTGAAAATAATCTCCGGCTGTGAAATCTATTTTTTTGTGACTGCGACTTAAGTCGCATTCCTTGTTCGACGTATAATTTATTTTACGGAATAGAATAATCACTTGTTTTAATCTTTTTAGAACAGCGATCACGGTCGCAATTTGTTTTTTGTGACTGCGACCCAAGTCGCATTCTTTGTATCATAATTCTTACACGTTTCTATATGAATTATATCCATTTTATATATTCATTAGATTGTTGCACAGTTATTATTCTGTTGTTTTAAAAATATGCTCATACGGATAACTGCGACTACGGTCGCAGTCTTTAGTAAGAAGTAATATAGATTTCATCTCATCTGTGACCTTGGTCGCAGTTTTAGAAATTATATTTTAGACGTGTGATATGTAAAAAAATATTTATATTTATGTAGTTTCTCTAATTGTTTTTGTAGGATATGAATGCACAAGGAGAAATGTTTGGAAGCTCAAATAATTTTTTAAGGAAACAGTTTCTCACGGATGTGGAAGCATACAATTTCTATAATTCTTATGCAAGGAACAGAAGTTTTGGTGTGAGAAGAAAAGGAATAGATAAGTCACGGAAGCCTCATCACGAAGTTATTTGCAGAAAATTTTGCTGCAACAAGGAAGGTGTGAAGAAGTTGTGTGACAAAAGACAAGAAGGAATTACAATGCATCGTCGAATTGACACTAGAGTAGCGTGTCCTGCTGAGATGCATGTTCGTCTTCGTTTTTTTTGACAAAAGATATTGGGTTATCACAAAATTTGTTGATTCTCATTCACATGAATTGTCAAGCCCGGATAAGGTACATCACCATTACTGTCACTAGACCCATCGTTCGAAGATTAGCAGAAGCATTATGAGCAATCTGGTTGATGTGGGAATGCGCCCTTCAAATATTTCCAGTGTTGTGAATGCAATGAGCCAGGGAGAAGGCTGTGAAGAAGTGAGCCCGCAACAAGTTATTGATTTTACTCGTCAACGTAGAAATAACATTGGCCATAAGTTATTGCTATTATCAAATATTTCAAGAGAAAGCCGAGACCGATCCAGAATTTTTCTTTGCAAGTGAAGTCGATAACGCGGGCACACTTAGAAGCATTTTTGGGCTGATAGAAGAGCTATTTCCTCGTATTTGAAGTTCTGTGATGTGATTGTTTTTGACATAACATACAGGACTAATCACTTGAGCTTGCCATTTGCTCCAATCACTGGAGTAAATCATCATCGGCAGTCAATTTTGTTCGGCTGTGCATTGCTTGCTGATGAGCAGAGGGATACGTTTGTGTGGCTATTCCAAAAATGGCTCAAGTGCATGCATGGAGTTGCACCAAAGTTGATTATTACTGATCAGGATGCCCAGATTGGTAACGCCATCAAGATTGTTTTTCCAACTACTCGGCACCGGTTTTGTTTCTGGCATGTACGGAAACATATTGCCGAGCAACAAATACCGATGACAAACAAGTATGGAGAAGATATGGTCTCTGATTTCCATGATTGGTACACCTCCCGTGATATAAGCACATGCGAGGAGCGAAGGCGTTTGATGAATGAAAATATCATTTAGAAGAAGAAGAAGACAGTTGGTTATTGAAGATGCATAGACTGCGCAGACATTGGGTTAATGCATATCTCAAGGATGTTTTCTGTGCTGGAATGATAACCAGCCAGAGGTCTGAGAGTATTAATTCCTTCTTTGATGATTTTGTTAATGCAAACACAAAACTAGTGGAATTTGTTCACCAATATGATAAAGCTGTTGCTGCCCGTCGTTCCTCTGAATCTCAACAAGATTTTTGGGGTTTGAATTCTGTGCCCAACTGTACATCGAATCCATATGAGATACAGATTTCGAAGTTGTATACGCCGAAGATTTTTCAGTTGTTCCAAAAGGAATGGGTAGTTGTAATGACACTATTTTCAGAAGAGTTGGAACATGACAAACCTGGATCAAAATATTTGGTTGGTGATTTTTCAAAATCAAAAGACAGCTGGGAAAAGGTCAGTTATGATAAGCGTGAGGAACTTCATGTTTCTTGTAGTTGCTCGTTATTTGAAACAGAGGGTATCCTATGTAGACATATTCTGTGTATTTTGTGGCGCAATCACGTTACACATATACCGGAATCATATATACTTCAGAGATAGAGGTTGGATGCTCGTTATAAAAACGTTACAATTGAAAATGGCATCAGGCCTTTTCCCAGTCAAGGCACTCCACGGACGGCTAGATTGTGGACAATTCGTTCAAAATTTATTGCAATTCTTGAGATGGTTGCTAATTCTGATATCCATCTTTCAAAGTTGGACGCAGTTTTGGAAAGATTTGCCGAAGAAACCACTAGTGAATACAGAGCCATGTCAGGAAATTTTCAGTCATCACAGCCTAAAACTACAGTTGGTTCCAATGGATCCGTTGTCGTTCTGCGAGATGGTGAAGAATTGAATATACGTGATCCAATTGGTCCTTTACCAACCAAGGGGGGCCTAGAGCTGCATCCAGGCTTAAGTCTGATTTTGAAGATTCTATATATCAGAAGGAAGTTAAGCATCGAAGATGTGGTAACTGTCAAGAGCTGGGCCATTACAGGACTGGTTGTCCGTTACTGGTAATACTTTAAACCTGTTAAACAATTTTTTATAATGATATATGTTTAAAATTCTTACTATTATTTTTTTAATGGAAGAAGAAGTAGGGTTGGTTTGCGTCCATCTTCAAGGAATAAAGTCTTCATTTTTTTCATTAACTGCGACCAGGGTCGCACAGTGTAGAGAGATTCATGTCGCAGTCTGCCACTGGCGTGTCATTATAATTAGATTTTATTCTCATTTTTTGATTTCTACTGTACTATTTTGGTAATTAGTTGTATTTAAAGTTTTACTGTTACAAAATTCTCCTATATAGTTTAATTTTTGTTTACTATAACGTAGACAGCGACTTTGGTCGCAGTGTACGTGGTTAATTGCGACCGTGATCGCAGTGTTCCTATCTCGCTGAAATTGAATTGTTGCTTTTAAAATTATCCCCGTCTCTTAGTATATTATTGTAACATCTGAATATAGTTGAAGATTCTGCGCACTATTATAATTTCGACATTTTTAGCGCTATGTTTTTTTAATTCCACTTAACGTAAAGTACCACTGTGACCATGGTCGCATCGATATTTACACATTTGAATATTGACTTTCTCCTTATATACAACAGCTCATTCACTACGACCCGAGTCGCAGTTGCCTTACGTATTTTTTTAGATTTTTTTCCCTACAGTCGCAGCGTTCTCTTTATCTTTAATTGTAACTTCCATTTTACATTTTTGCCCTATGTTTTTGCTTTAGTCCACTGAACATAAATTAAAACTGCGACCTTGATCGCAGTGTTGACCTTTTTGCCCATTTGAACGTATTGTCTGGATGTGTATACCAGTTTCATGACTGCGACCAGAGTCGCAGTTCGGTGAAATAAAATTTGTGACAAATGTAAAGTATTTCAACCAAGAATCAGTAGTAAAAATTATAATTCACACAATTAACCTTAGAAAACAGGGTTCTATATATATAAAAAATCAAAATACAAATTTTAAACTTCTAATCAGATTCGTCATCACCATCATAATCAGATTCGTCATCAAGATTATGACCGCGTTCGTCTTCCGTATCGCTTTCCGTCTCTTCCACCTCTTTACCAACAATCTCCTCTTCGCTTTCTTCCTCTTCATGTATGTATTTTAGTTCATCAATAAACTCTCAGAACGGGTCGTCTGTATCAAGCTCATCCTCTGACCCGTAGCGAGGCATCGCTTCAGAACTATACCTCCAATTATCATTAGATGATTGGCTTCTTTCTGGTGAAGACGGTGGAGAAGACATTTTTGAATCTGATTCCGAATATTGAAAGTAACAAGTTTGAGCAAAACCAATTTAGTATGTTTATAATCCTGTCCTGATGACCCTTTATATATTTTTAATCATGGAATTTCAAAAGTTTTAAGCTCTCAAACCACGTGAATATGTCCCAAATTTATTTTCTACCTTTTCCTAAAATTGTATACTTCCTAGGTGACTGTTCAGTTATCCAAAACAGTTTAAAAGTTAATACAGTCTTACATTAAATTACTTTGTACTCCAAAACAGTTCATTATTGCGACCACAGTCGCATTGGGAACTAATAAATGATTAAATAACTGCGACCATGATCGCTGTCTCGATTACAGTATCTCAATATAAGGAAACGCTGTAACTAAAACAGGTCATTAATGCGACTTTGGTCGCAATACAACTGCTGAACGCATGTTTGTTTCTAATATCAGTACGAATTAATAAAATGCACGGTGTGACAGGTGTAGATTGGAAATAATCATGAAATTTATAATAAATAAATGTATAAAAATGTTTATAAATTAAATCAATAAAACAAAAAAATGGCTCAATGAATTGCAATTATTTTTACTTTTATAAATAAAAAATTGTGATATATCAATAAATTGTCAACTATCAGTCTTCAAATACCATCCTTCTTATCATTTCTGTTTGTTCATCCCAACTCTTCTCTCTATCTGCAAGTATCATGTATGCAAGCTCACTTCTTAGTCTCTGTACATCAGCAGCCGTAACAGTATCAACATCTGGTGGACTACCAAATGCTATACTTTCCATGTACTTGCATACATATACAGCGCAATCAACACTGAAATTTGCACAGAGTAATCATTAAATGAAATTAGATTTTTGTACTAAAAAAAGGTAGAAAATATGATAGGTAAGGAGATGTCAAAAATTTATATACTTGTTTGCTTGTTGGGGGCATCTTGTGTATTTTATATTTGTTTTTCTCATTAATTTATTGAAATCAATCTCAAAAATCTGTATTAATCTTTCTTTCTGCAATGTCAATAGAAAAAATCAGTATTAATCAAATTAAATGTAATTTTCCAGTAACCGAAATATTAAATTTCAACTCACCATTATTCTTGCATCTTTTTTATAAAGCTTTAATATACTACTGATTTTTTCAGTTGGGACCAAAGAGTTGTAAAAAATCCACTCTTCTGTGTGACAATCAAATACCGGCAAGGTCCAGTAAAATCCAGGATCGTTGGCACTGTGTTTGTGATTGATCGGGAAGAACATGTACTGCAAATCATCTGTCCAGTTTTTCACAAGTTGCTACTTGATGAAATGATCTTCCAGATCTTTACTTTTAGATACAACATCGTGCTGCGAACAACCAAAAAATTAAAATTCAAAATGAATTCAAAGTATTAAAAAAAATTTATGAAAATTACAAGTCATTACGGCAAGACAACAGACTGCGATCATGGTCGCAGTGTTTCTTAATTATCACATTTTTATATTAATTAATGCAGCGACCAAGGTCGCAGTGTTGTTATTGATTAAGACCGCCATGAATTGCAATCTACGTCGCATACTTTTCATTGCCAAAATTATATTCGTGGTGATTTATATTATCATGGACTGCGACTTAGGTCGCAGTACAGTAGGTAGCTGATCCTTTTATATTAGCACGCATAGCGACCAAGGTCACAGTGTTTGTTGTTGATTAAGACTGCCGCCAGCAACTGCGACCACAGTCGTAACCTTCATTTTAAATTGATATTGGGGTGAATTAATTTAATTATAAACTGCGACCTTAGTCGCAGCACATTCGTTATGCCTAAACAGCGATAAAGAATATTAGTAGAATATTTAACGATCAAAGATTTAATTCACCAAATTAATTAGGAAATTGATATTACATTAAACCGTAAAGGGAAAATAGATGTTTACCCCAAGCTTCGCTCCGAAAGAATATACTTTTTAATCCTCCTCCTTTCTCTAGATGCTGCATGTAGAAATGAATTATATTCGCGTCTAACTCTCTACTGAACATCAGGTTCTCAATGTCATTCTTTATAACAATGATTCCGTTGTCGGTATCCTGATATGCAGTAGAACTGCAAGATATTCAAAACAAAGTTAGTAATTAAATTGTTCTTATATAGATATATAACAGTTTTTTGATATGATTTATAATAAACTTAATTAACTTACTCAGAGAAGGCCTTGTCCAAGAAATTTTTTATAATAGCTTGTTGATGAGGCTACAGAATTCTGTATGTTGTGGTTTCGGTCAATTCCCTCGTTTTTGGCTGAGTGGGGGAAATCTCTTTGTCGCCGAAACCAGCGGCAGAACTCTGAGCCGCAGGCTGTGGAAGAGGATATTCACTAATTTTCTTCTTCTATTTTGGATAAACGAAGTCGGAGTCATCGCGATCTCTTTCAGCACGCTTGCGTTCTTTGACTCCCCTTTCTATCGTTCCTTTAGAGTAATCCAAAACTGTTCTTTTTAAAGATTGCTTCTGATCCGGAGTATGTTCTTGAATTTTTTCTTCAGAAGCTCTATCTCTTTGGAGTTCTTGAATCTGTTGAGTTATATTCAAAGAAAAACTGGGGATATCTTCCCCAGAAATATTTACAACAAATTCAGAACCGATGATTTCATCCTCTTTCAATTTTTTTCTTCTTCTCTTCAGCCTGCTTCTCCATCTGCTCCATAATTATTTCTGCTTCTTCTCCTCTTCTCCCTTCTTTCTTCTCCTCTCCTCTTCTTTCATCCTCTCCTTCAACTCTTCCCCCTCTTTCTTCTTTTTCTCCTGCCTCTTCTTCTCCTCCTCTAACTTTCTCCTCCTTTCCTTTTCCTGCTCCTCCTCTTCTCCTTCTCCTTCTCCTCCACTACACTCCTCTTCTTTTGCTCCTCCTCCTCTCCCTTCTCCTCTCCTCCTCTTCCCTTCTCTTCTCATTCTCCTCCTCTTCTCTCCTCCTCCTCTCCTGCCCCTCCTCTTCCCTCCTTCTCTCCTCCTCTCCTGCTCCTCCTCTTCCCTCCTCCTCTTCCCCTTCTCCTCTTCTTCCCTCATTCTCCTCTCATTCTTCTTCTCCTTCTTTTCTCTCCTCCTCTTCTCTCCTCCTCTCCTCCTTTTCCTTCTCTTCTTCCATCCTTCTCCTCTCATTCTCCTCCTCTTCCCTCCTCTTATCCTTCTTCTTCTCCTCCGCAGCAGCGGCTGTTCTCAGCAGCTGTTCTTCTTTTTCTTTCACTTTTAATTTCCTCTGCTGCTTTTTTAATTTTTTCTTCTCTCTTATTTCTCTTCTTTTTTTCTTTAATTCAGCCTTGAGTCTGTTCTCAGTCTCCATTTTTTCAATTTTCATTTCAAGCTGAGAAACATATTCTCTCAAGTACTGATTTTGATTCCTCAACTCTTCAATTTCTTCAGTTTGTTCATCCCTTGGTGATGGCAAACAACCTGTAAAAGTTGGTTGTTGCTCACTCGTCTCTTCTTGCTCAATTATTTCTGCAGCTTCTGGCTCCTTTTCCGACAGGATGTTAGCTTGATTATATATATTTCCTTCTTCTTCTTCTTCATCTTCATCTTCTTCTTCTTCCTCCTTCTCTTCCCCTTCAACAGGAAGGCCAATCATAATTTTTTCATCATTAGAGATGTTGGCCATTCGACACAAAATCTGAAAAAAAAATTAAATTAAAACAAAAATAATGAAATAATTATACTGCGACCAAGGTCGCAGTTTATTTATTAACTATTAAGATAGAATGCGACCATGGTCGCAGTTTGTTTGTCCGGCACATAAATTTAACTGCGAAGACTTGCAGCTTAATACTGCGACCATGGTCACATTTAATGTATACGGTATTATCAGGAGAATGCGACCATGGTCGCACTTTGTATGTCCGGCACGTAAAATGAATTGCGAAACATACAGCTCAATACTGCGACCATGGTCGCATTCTGAGATTATGGTCGCATTTTAATTGTAATGCACATAAAAAAAAACTTGAACCAAGGCCCCATTTAAATATATAAAATTTTAATCAACACTATATGGTATTTAATATTTTAAAACTTACGATATCTGCGTCAAGCTCATTTAGATCAACTTTAAGCAGAGATCTGCTAATGTTCTGGAGGTCCCATCTTACAAAACGTGGGGTTTTATCCTCCAAACTAGACCTCGGCTCAAAAATATGAGCCCTCTCACATAGCCAATACTGCAAAATGCAAAATTAAATTAGTTTACACAAATATTCACAAGATTATGGGGAAATTTCATACAATGTTGGTCAAATTTGATATTCATACTTACAATAATTTGCACGGAGCATCCTTGCAGCTCGTACGTGGTGTGCCTGAAGATGTCCATTAACTCAATCAGGAATTGCCAAATAACTTTAGCCCAGCATATTGTCCTCATCAGCTGCATATTGGCAATCTATTCCACAATATACCACGGCACCGTGCATTTACTGCCAGAGAAGAATAGAGTGGCCGACATGTACAGGATGATTATTGTAGTAAAGTTTTGAGCTGCAAGTCTTTGTCTGTCTCTTATAATTTCATGTAAAGTCACTTGCTGCTCAAGCTGTTCATCCTTTGTCACATCTAATTCACCCCTCCTCTTTTTCTTGACCAGAAGATCATCCAAAGCCTCTTCAATAGATACTTTCGTGATCTTCTTTATATTAGGGAAATAATGTTTTATAACCCCTCTGTCTTTCATCGTACAGGTCTTCTTCATAATAAAATCCCCCCTATGACAGGTAGACCAAAAGTGAGGGCAACATTCTTCACTGTTAACTCAATTTGTTTGCCCCCAATTCTAAAGGTCCTTGTATCCCTATCATACCGGTCTAAAATACTCAGTACAGCAATGTTTGATTTTAGACCTTTTTCAACCCCAAATCCCTCATTGTAGAATGCCATGAAGATTGGGCCAAATGGGGTATTCTTGATCGCCTCTAAGAAATCGGTCTAAATGTACTTTTTGAATTTCTTTATGAACTCGCACATAGGTTTTAGGCTCGATCTCAGAGGACGAACCTTCATCTGTTGTTTACCTATAGATGTAGAAAAATTGAAAACTTTAGACCAATGATTACTTAAAAACTATAAGGGAATAAAAAATATGTTATTTTAGAACACTGCGACCTAGGTCGCAGTCATCCACATTGCAAATGTAAACAACTGCGACCCGGGTCGACACTGCGACCAAGGTCGCAGTCATTTATAGCGCAAATGTAAACAACAGCGACCCGGGTCGATACTGCGACCAAGGTCGCATAAGACTACAGTGCAAACATAAACAACTGCGACCCGGGAATTAAAAAACAGATGACGTTTAATACACTGCGACCATGGTCGCACGACACTAGATCACATATTGAAACAACTGCGACCCATGTCGTCAGTATGTAATAAAAAAACAAAGGACGTATCATATACTGCGACCAACGTCGCATTCGTCTACAACGAAAAGTCTAAAAAAAAAAATTTTAAAACTCTACGATCTAAGTCGCACAGATCTGCAACTATAATTTTAACAACTGCGACCGAGGTCGACAAATAGTGTATGAAAAAAATTAATTTAAAAAAATATTAACAAGGTCGCATACATATACATCGCTTTTTCAAAAATACTGCGACCATGGTAAAAATAGAAGGAAATGAAAAAACTTGAAAAAAAATGGACCTTTATCATTGTGTTAGAAAATTTATAAATTTAAAAAAAATTTCGTCATCTAAAGTTTCAGAATCTCTTTCTTAATTGCGACCATGGTCGCAATATTTAAAAAAAAAAGAGACACAAATCTGGAAAAAAATTTAAAACTATGAAAATCCACAAACCCAAAAAATTTTGAAAATATCGTTTTTGTAGTACCTTTTTCGACGGATGATTTCTTTGGCGCCATGTGTTGCGAATATATTTTTTAAAAAACGGAACAAATTTGTGAAAAAATAGAACTAATTGGATCAGAATGATCAGGTGAAATTTTAGGGCTGTAAATTTTTTTTGAAAGGAAATGTTTTACATAAGGTAAAAAGTTGTGAGTGAGGGTATTTTCGGAAAATACAATGTTGAGGTGACTGACATTAAATTAGGCGGGATTTTTCTAGATTTTGTCCGCCAAAATTTTTGACGGGTTTGCGGCTCTGATGTTGCCACGTCCCGCCGGCTGAGAAACTTTCTCAGCTGGCGGCTGAGATACAGTAACCCCATATATATATATATATATATATATATATATATATATATATATATATATATATATTAAAAACTATATTTAAATAAGAAATACATATCTTTTCTATATGACTAGTCTTTTTCTGTAAAACCTTATCTTGCATTAGTATTATAGAAATTTCTAAATCAGTTTGAAGAGTTTGCTATAAGTTTAATTTGATGTATATGAAACCAAAGATATTACACACGCATATAAGTAGATGTATATGACACCAAAGATATTACACGCGCATATAAGTACATATGTTTCCCACATTTTTCGTCGAGTGCGTAACTCTACTCATATCACGTATCATATCCTGCTTTTGTTTCTCTTATTGATAACTATGATAGAGATCATGTATCTTAAATCTTTAATATGTTGATGATACTTTACTCTTCTTCTGTTATTTATCTTTTAACTTATTAATTAACAGTTACTAGTTTTATTTATCAGTCTTTTATTTATTTCTTCCTATTAGATTCGGATCCAATTCTTATTATGCGCAGGACAACAACCTCTCTGAGGAATTCACCAACCAAGGCAGAGACTTGATGTAGCCGGAGATGTAACCAACACGACAAGAACAGAGAACAATAGAGAAAAGCAATCAACACAGTATTTAACGAGGTTCGGCAACGTGCCTACGTCTTCGGGGCAAGAGAGAGATTTATTGATTTAACAATCAATACAAACTAATACAGAGGGATACTTGAGGGAACTTTCAGGGATATAATATATGAGGGCTCTAGCCTTTACTTATAGCCATAGAGTCCCAGGGTATTAGGAAACCCTGGTTGAATTCGATCCCAACCAGAAAAGGAATCCGAATCCAGCAAGGAAAACCAAAACGCGTCTGTCGGTCGACCGACCAGTCGACCGACCCATGTCCACGGTCGACCGGGCGGTCGATCAGACCTAAACCGAGAGCAGTCTGCTTTCAGTCGGTCGACTGGGCGGTCGACCGCTCCTTACCACGGTTGACCGGGCGGTCGACCGGGCTAACCCTGTGCATGTCGTGCACACCGGTCAACTGGGCGGTCGACCGGCCTTCTCCACCGGTCGACCGGGCGGTCGACCGGAAGCATATTTGGCCTGCTTCAATGCGCTGTCTTGCTCCTTTGTCTTCTGATCTCTGTGTTACCTTCTTCCATCTCCTCTATCTTCTCTCTCCCTACAATTCTCCACCTCGGTAAAGATTTTTCAAATCTGAGCCGATCTCCAACGAACTCCAGTCTATTACCTGGCGAAATCGACACACGATCTCGGCGAAATCGACACATGATCTCGGCTTGAGCGCTCCGGACGAAATCGACACATGATCCCGGCGAAATCGACACACGATCTTGACTTGGAATCTATACCTCAGCTATCAACTGCGATGCACCACACATGCCTTCCCTTCACTTCACCTTAGGAGAACTTTCATACATGCCGATCACCGAACGTGTCTCCTACTCAGCAACTACATGACCTTAAGAAGAACTTATCATGAGTCAATACTGACTCTCTAACTGACTGGCTCTATCCAGTCTACATATCTTCAGCTGACGGTCTAACCAAATCTGAGTAGAGCACACCGAACACCATCATCGGCCTCAATAAACTGGATGCACACCCCCTTATACAAGCTTAATCATCTTCTAACCAGAAGATCAACTGTTCATCGAGATCACAACGCTTCACCTCTACGTGAAGTCCAACTCTCCACCTCTACGTGAAGTCCCAATCAGCTTCTCGAGAACCCAAACAGCTTCATATAGGTTGCATCTCCAAATGTGCTGCGCCTTTATGGCTGCCTACGTACCTTGCCCAAAGGATCAAGCCAACCGTAGTTTATGAATGAGCTCCATCAAGCTCAAGCACTTGTATCTGAATCTTCAGCAGCGAACCTATCTGGCTGAGTCATATGAACCTCCTCACTACCGTCATGGAGAATAATGGCCTTCAACTTGAGCTTGTCGCGGTCACAAGCTTGAGATTCATGCTTCTTCACACCACGTGCGTGGTTTTACCTTAGTTCCAATGGCTGCAAATAATTCGACATTTCATCAATGTCTTCAACCTGTTCAGCATCAAACCCTGGCTATATGATCTCCACTCAGTGTCACATTCGGTGAAGTCTTCAATGATACCGAACCAACTGGAGATGGTGGAGTAGCATCAACCTCACCCGCTGCGATACTTCCTTGGTCTCCGTCCTCTCCACCTGTTGAGAGACGGTAGACTTTGATTAGTCTCTAATTTTGTATAATTTTCATCACATTCTCATATTTATTTCATGTAAAATTCTGCTAATAAAATCTTACTTGCTTGATCTTAAGTCCATGGTGTGCAAATGAAGAGAAGACCTAAATAACCATTTAATTGGTGATTAAAAGCCTACCAAGTCGCCATTGACTTTAGATTGAAGATTTGTCAGCTCAGGGTATCAAATCACAAATCCAGGAGGTCAGGTGGACAGAAGCCAGACTGGGCGACGCACTGCCCAAAACAAGGCGTGCGCCGCCCTGCCTGGGCCGCGAAAACGCGTCCCAAGCCGCGTTTCCGCGGCCCTTTGGGCGTGCGCGCGCTTGCGTTTTGGGCCACGTGCTGTTCACGTGGCCCCCTTTGCCCTGGTGTCTATAAAAACCCCCAGGGGCCTTCAGTTGGGCCAGATCCAGAGTTAGAGCAAGTTGTGTAATTTTATTTTTAGTTTGTAGTAGTTGTTGTTGTTCTTCTTCTAGTTCTAACTTTAGCCATTAGAGTGAAAGAGAGAGAGAGAGTGTGTACAAGTTGTATTGAAAGGTGACAAGATAATACAAGTAATTAGTCTCTCTTCTTCTTTCCATTTACTAGTTGTTTTCAATTGCTTTCATTTGCTTTTACATTTTTGCTTTAGTATAACTCCTTCTCTTATCTCTTTTCTTTTGTTGTTCTTTTCTTCACCATGTGTAACTAACTCCTCCCTTGCATGGCTAACTAACTATTTACCCACTAATCTTTAACTACTTGATTGATAACCCGCATGAGTCAATAGTATCAAACAAGCCTTGTGCAAACGAGTGCTATGGCATCTTAAGACGAGGGTTCTAACTCTAACTTACCTACAAGTATTTACCTTCTTATATTTCATACTTAAATGGTTTTTGATGATCTATGAATTTTGTACTTTGCTTGTTGTTGTAAGTTAGAGACTTTTTTTTAATTTTGCCGATAATATTAGTGCACTCGTGTCTTCCCGTATTCTCGCCTTCTAATGGATCTTGATATGGGAATGTCCGAGTTTTTGCCGTGTAAAGTAAGGTTATAGGAAGAACTTTCACTCGATTTCCACGTGAATAGTTCCATTGCATAAGGGGTAAGCTTGCCTATGATCCATCGTGAGGCACATCTTCAAGAAGTTAGGGATTAGTGGGAGCAATTAGTAGAAAGTTAGCCATGCGTTTTTACCATTAAGAAAAACCCACTTCTAAAAACCACCAAAACATTTTCCAACAATTCTTGAAACAACTTGTTTTCACTTTTCAATTCTTTATTTGGAAACAAAGAACATTCTCTTTTCTTGAATATAAAAGCCTCATCAAGCTTCCATCGCTCTCCTCCTTGTGGATACGACCCGTATAGCCACTTTGCTACTACGGAAGAATCGCAAAAGCAGTAACTTCGACCCACTCCCTTTCTACTTTTCTTGTGCTTGCTTTTGCCGATCAAATTTTGGTGCCGTTGCCGGGGAGGGAACGACTTATTGTTCACTACTAAAGATTGTTCTTTTGTGTGTAGGAGAAGTACCAAGGAGCTCACTATCACGGGAAGCGAAAGAGGTGGCCAAGGACATTGCGCGAGGACTCATTTGCCCTCGGAAAAAATTCGTATAAAAGTGAGTTTTTCCGATTGAAGTACTAACAAACTCGTTTGCAGGGTTGCCGAAAGCCGCTAAAAAAATTGCTTTCTAAATTTCTAGTTTCCTTGGATGCTTCACCTTTATGCATGTATAATAAACTCAACAGAAATTCACTTGTTGCTTAATTGAAATTTGGATTAGACTTTTGCATTTAGGGCACGTGTCTATTTTAATTCATTTCAATTTCTGTTGAAGAGTGCTGGAGAAAAGGTACGTGTGCATTCATATAGAATAGGACCAACATTTGAAGTAATTTACCGCTTTGAGTGTTACCTTGTTGTGAATAAACTGTACACTTACACAATTGACTTTAAGGGCAAAACCCAAATAAACAAGATAAGGTGGGGATTTCATCACCCTTCCTTAGCCCAAAAATCATCTCCAAATGCACTCACATTTTCCCAAGCCTTAACAAAAATCAATAGACGTTGGCCCTAGGGACATCTCGGACTCACTAAGAGATTAACCGAGGTTGGAAATTGTAAGAACTATACTCCTGCAAAATCGGTGTCTAAGGAAAGTGGATTGAGAGGTAAAGCCTCGAAAGCTTCGTGGTTTGGTGTAATTAGGCCCGTGGCTCCACCCGGATACCTCCCCCCGAGCTTTGCCCTTTCCTGGCCGATTAGCTTGTAGTCGAGTTCCTGCAACAACCTTCCCCGGAGAATCGACCAGTTAGGAGTCGTCTAGGTCCAGGTACCTTAGACTAAGGCTTGTGGTTGTTTTTCTTTCTTTTGTTTGTTTTTTGTTCTTTTTCGATTGTTTGTTGTCTTCACGTTGGTTGTGGTGTGCTGCATGCAAGAGTGGGTGAGAAATCCGTCAACTTCCAGATTAACAAGAACACTTCTCTACCCTTGCATCCAGAACCGGTGATGCGTCACTTCAGATAGATTTTACCCGATCAGAACTTCACTTCCATCTTGCATAAAACTTCCTGAAGCAAACGACAATAATTTCGAGTTGAAGCCCCAATTCATTAACACTCTTCCCAAATTTCATGGTTTAGAATCAGAGGACGCATACTTCTTTGTTAGAGAATTTGAAGAAGTATGCCTCATGATGCGTATACCCCAGCTAGGAAACGATGCTGTCGGTTACGTTTCATCCCTTTTTCCCTAAAGGATCTAGCAAAGAAATGGTTGTACAGCTTGGCAGCAGATTCAGTCACGACATGGGATGATTTCATCAAGGCCTTCTTGAAGAAATTCTACCCGATTCACAAAACTGCCCTTATTAGGAAGAAACATTATGCAGTTTAGGCAAGAACCGAGTGAACATTTTGGAGATACTTTGAGCGATTCAAAGATCTCCTAGCTCAGTGCCCTCATCATGGTGTGTGAAAAAATGGCGTCAGTGCCAGATTCTCTACGATGGATTAGATTATCAGACGAAAACCCTTTTGGAAACCATGTGTCAGGGAGGGTTCTTGCAGAAGGATGAGAATCAGGGTTGGGATTTATTTGAGGACTTAACTGAGAAAACCCTGCAATGGGAGCCAGCCTCAGAGAAACTTAGGAATTCACAATCTATACTTCAAGAGGAGGGCTTCTATCTCTAGAATCGTCCATAGCTGCCGAGGTCAAGATTGCTACCCTAATGAGAAGGATAGAAGCTCTGGAAACAAAAGAGCCTGTCAGAGTCAACCAGATTAACCCACCACCAAGTCACAATCCGGGTTGTTCATATTGTCAGGCACCAAACCATGTTTTTGAAGAGTGCCCTGTTTTCTATGCCCAGCAAGTGTCACCGGAACACATGAACGCGGCTTACTCACGGCCGCCTCACAACCCCTACTCACAGACCTACAATCCCGGTTGGAGGAATCGCCCAAATTTCTCCTGGGCCCCGAACAAGCCTCCCAGGCCTAATTTTTTCATTAACTTTCACCATCCTACTCCTCTACCAACTTTCCCAGTCAAGCCCCAGCTTCCTCCTCCCAAAGCTCACCAATGGAAAAGAAAATCAGTAAATTGGAGGAGAGCATAGAGGCTTTCATAAAGTCCCAAGCTGCTTTCATGCAAAACCAGGGACAAACTCTGAACAGTCATTCACAGGCCATATCGAGGTTGGAAATGCAGATGAGCCAGTTAGCTAGCTCCCTAAGTGAAAGACTTAAGGGTACTTTGCCTAGTCAGCCGCTAGTTAACCCAAAAACCTCCAACCAAGCATACGAAATTCAGGATCCATCGATTAACCAGTGCAATGCTGTTCACACACTGCGATCTGGAAAGAAGGTAGACAACCAGGTCTACCAACAGAAAAGTCCAGTCCATCCCAATCCCACTCCTGCCTCCACCTCTGCTAGTTCCTCCCAATCCACTCCACAAACATCTGACGAGGACAAAACTGTGAACAAGTTCATAAGCCTGTAGCACCCTTTTCAAATAGACTTAGGAACAACAATAAAAATATGCACATGGAGAAAATGCTAGAGATGTTTAACCAAGTCAAATTGAATGTGCCACTTCTTGACGCTATCCAACAAGTCCCGGCTTATGCCAAATTTCTTAAGGATATGTGTACTAAGAAGAGAAAGACCAATGTGCCTAAGACCACTAATATAAGCGAAATTCTGTCTGGTCCCATTCCGGTGAAATACAAGGATCCCGGATGTCCCACCATTTCCTGCACCATAGGACAGACCGAAATTAGTAGAGTGCTTCTTGACCTGGGAGCAAGTATCAACTTGCTACCTCTCTCAGTATACCAGCAACTTGGTTGGGTGAGCTAAGCCAACTCGAGTCACCATTCAGTTAGTTGACCGATCTGTGAAGATCCCGAAGGGGGAAATCACATACGTCCTCATCCGGGTCGGGGATTTCATTTACCCTGTTGACTTCATTGTGCTTAAGACCCAACCTGTGTCCAATCTTAGGTCTCAAACTCCCATCATCTTAGGGCGCCCATTCCTTACTACAGCCAATGCCATAATCAACTGTAGGAACAGGTCCATGTGATTGACTTTTGGAGACATGACGAAAGAAGTCAATGTCTTCAATCTTGGAAGACAACCTAGGGATGTCAATGATCAGACGTTTGAGGTCAATTCTATTGAAAACCTGACCATGAGCATGAGGAAAGTATGGAGACAGAAACTGAGGCAGAATTTGATCTAGAGGCTGAGGATTTCAATTTAGACCAGATCATAGATTCAGCAGTAGATTGGGCATCAAGCCCCAGTGTATCCTATCCTAGGATTGAAAGCCCAGAGATTGCCTCCAATGAAGCAACACCTTCCCTAGAGCTAAAACCCCTACCTGAACACCTCAAGTACGCCTACCTGGGCGGAAAGGATACCTTGCCAGTCATCATAGCATCCCACGTGACTGAGCAACAAGAGGACAGCTTAATGTCTATTCTGAAAAGACATAGGGAAGCCAATGGATGGACGATGAAGGACATCAAGGAATAAGTCCAGGCATAGTGCAACATAGAATCCATTTAGTCGATGAAGCAACCCCTAGGAGGGACCCACAACGCAGGCTTAACCCTCTCATGCAAGAGGCAGTGAAGGCTGAAATTCTGAAACTATTAGATAATGGGATCATTTATCCCATTTCTGATAGCCAATGGGTTAGCCCTATTCATGCGGTCCCAAAGAAGGCTGGCTTACGGAGGTAGAAAATGAGGAAAAAGAGTTGGTACAAAACAAGACTGCCTACCAAGGTTCGTGTTTGTATCGA
Organism: Agave tequilana; assembly: GCA_038442645.1. Lineage (NCBI taxonomy): Eukaryota > Viridiplantae > Streptophyta > Magnoliopsida > Asparagales > Asparagaceae > Agave > Agave tequilana. The sequence continues at coordinate 29,726 of JAVJIF010026680.1, forward strand.
CTACATGAAGTTGAATGCTGCTAGCCGTAAAGACCACTTCCCGCTACCCTTCATCGACCAAATGCTTGAGCGTTTGGCTGGACATGAGTACTACTGCTTTTTAGATGGGTACTCGGGATACAATCAAATCCCCATTGCTGCAGAAGACCAGGAAAAGACGACGTTCAACTGCCCGTTCGGAACCTTTGCTTATCGGCGCATGCCTTTTGGATTGTGCAACGCTCCTGCAACGTTCCAACGGTGCATGCTTAGTTTGTTCTCTGATATGGTGGAACGTTTTCTTGAGATTTTCATGGATGACTTCTCCATCTACGGAGATTCATTTGATCAGTGTCTTCAACACTTAGTGTTAGTGCTACAAAGATGCATTGAGAAGAACCTAACTCTAAACTGGGAAAAAATGTCACTTTATGGTGAGACAGGGGATTGTCTTGGGCCATGAGATTTCGAGGAGAGGCATAGAAGTGGATAAGGCTAAAGTCGAAGTAATTGCTAAGCTTCCACCACCCAAAAGCATCAAGGATATTAGATCCTTTTTAGGGCATGCTGGGTTCTATAGACGGTTCATTAAGGATTTTAGCAAAATCGTGAGGCCCTTAACCAACCTGCTCGCTAAGGACGTGCCCTTTGATTTCAACGATGAATGTTTTAAGTCACGAGGGAAGCTTAAGCAAGAACTTATTTCTGCGCCTATTATTTCTGCTCCTAATTGGGCCCAGCCATTTGAAATCATGTGTGATGCATCTGATTTTGCTATTGGCGCTATTCTAGGACAGCGCATCAATAATAGGCAGCACGTGATTTACTATTCGAGTAGGACCTTGAATGACGCCCAACAGAATTATACAACGACTGAGAAAGAATTCTTAGCCGTTGTCTTTGCGTTAGAGAAATTCCGGCCTTACTTGTTAGGTTCGAAGACGGTGATTTTTTACGGATCATTCGGCTCTGAAATACCTCATGACCAAGAAGGAAGCAAAAGCCCGACTGATTCGGTGGATCCTTTTACTTCAAGAATTTGACTTAGAAATCCGGGATAAACGAGGTATAGAAAATGTGGTCGCTGATCATCTCTCACGAATTCCGAATACACCAACCATCAAAGTTCCAATCAACGAGGATTTCCCAGACGAGCACATCCTAGCCATTCTTAAGGAACCCTGGTATGCGGACATTGTTAATTACCTGGCCACGGGACAATTACCCGCTGACTGGACAAAGCAAGACCAAGACCGCTTCTTTGCCCAAGTACGGTACTTCTTCTGGGAAGAACCGTATCTTTTTAAGTATTGTCCCGACCAAATTATTAGACGATGCATACCAGAGGAGGAACAGAGGAGTGTGCTCAGCTTTTGCCATGACCTTGCATGCGGGGAACACTTCGGTCCCCGCAAAACTGCAGCGAATGTTCTACAAAGCGGGTTCTACTGGCCCACTTTATTCAAAAACTCATATCATTTTTGCAAGTCATGTGCAAACTGTCAGAAGATCGGGAAAATTTCTAGAAGAGACATGATGCCCCTGAACCGATCTTTGAAGTTGAAATTTTTGATGTTTGGGGTATCGATTTCATGGGGCCATTCCCCAATTCCTTCGGCAACCAATTCATTTTGGTTGCTGTAGATTATGTCTCTAAGTGGGTTAGAAGTTGTGCCAACTAAGACGAATGATAACAAAGTGGTTGTCAAATTTCTCAAAGAAAACATCTTCTCCCGATTTGGCACCCATAGAGCGATAATTAGTGATAATGGATCACATTTCTGCAACAGAGTTTTTGAAGCTCTGATGCGAAAATATTCCATCAATCACAAGTTATCTACTCCGTATCATCCCCAGACAAATGGGCAGGTTGAAGTCACCAACCGATAGATCAAGCTCATTCTGGAAAAGACTGTCGGACAAAACCGAAAGGATTGATCGGTTAAGCTCAATGATGCATTGTGGGCTTACCGCACTGCTTTAAGATAGTTCTGGGGATGTCTCCTTACAGAATCGTGTTTGAAAAAGCCTGTCATCTGCCAGTAGAGTTAGAACACCGGGCCCTCTGGGCAATTAAGCAACTCAACTTTGACCTGACCAAGGCCGGGTGAACTTAGGAGACTGCAGATTTCAGAATTAGAGGAGATACGGAATGAAGCTTATGAGAATGCACGAATCATCAAGAGCAGAACTAAACTTTTTCATGACCAAATCATAACCGAAAAAACTTTGCACGGGAGATAGGGTCTGCTGTACAACTCTAGGCTTCATATTTTCGTAGGGAAGCTGAAAACTCGTTGGTCGGGACCGTTCATTGTGCGCACTGTTTTCCCACACGGTGCTGTGCTTATTGCAGATCCTAAAAACAACACGAAATTTAAAGTGAATGGGCAAAGACTGAAGCCTTCTTGACCACTGAGCCTATGACTCCTGATGATAGTGTGCTGACTCTTTTTGCCCCGTCATACACCTAACCACAACAAACAAATTTAAAAAAAAAAATTGTTTATATGCTTACCCCGTGTACATTCTTTTTGACATTTCTTTAGCCTATTCGCACTTGGCCGGCTCGAGTCCACGACGACGGTGACATCATTTCTTCCCCCTATTTATTGTATTTGCATTTTATATGCATTCATTGAGGACAATGCATTAGATAGGTGTCGGGGGGGTGCTAACACTTTTTCTTTTTCCTTTTATTCTTTCTTTTCTTCAAAAAAAATCTCCAGATTGAAAAGAAATTTCATACTCTTTATAAAAATGCCAAAAGATTGTAGGAATTATGGGAACCTTATTAATGAATCTTTATTTTTGCCTAATTAAACAAGAAAGATTGGTTTGACTAATAAGTTAGGAGGGATAAGGAAAATAACTCATACCTTTTATTTTAGCCTTAGTAGAATATGCATAACCTACACACACATGCTTGGGATTTAGAGACACAACTCTAAAAAAAAAGCTGGATAATTGTGCCTCAAGAAGCATGATTACTCACTCCAAAAAAAAATTCTATACACAATAATAAATCTTGATTTCGTGGCCTACTCCACTTGCATATTTGACCTGAAGGGTGTTTTTCCACCTGGTGCCCTAAGACTATCTGGTTTGGGAGTCATCGGTTTAATATGTGTTACATAAGTGAAGTAGAAAGCCTAATGGAACCAAGAATAATAAGTAAATATTAATAAAATTAAATGATATTCAAAGTTGAGTTGAAAAATCCCAAGCACATCACACTTACACATTATGCATATCTATCTAAAGCAAAATAAAAGAATGAGTTAGAAGTACAAGATCCTTTCTAAATTAAAGAAAAATCATAGTTTCTTCCTTTATGAAGGCTAAAGTATAGGATGACTTATGAGGGTTCAACCTAATTTTTACATCAGTCGGTCATTTTTACTTAGATAATTGAAAGTTCTTTTTCATGACAGAATTTTTGCTAACCACTAACTTCTTTTCTTTACTTACTGAATTTTGTGGGTGCAATCCGCTGAAAACCCTCAGGAGACAACACTCCTCCTCTAGGGGAAACCTAGAGGTTTAAAGACTTGTTGCACATGCTCAGTGCAATCGCGTCACCTGCGAAAGTGGTATAATAATTTTCTTATTTTTTGTTCTTTTTGCTCGGGACGAGCAAAAAGATAAGTGTAGGGGTGTGATTAGTCTCTAATTTTGCATAATTTTCATCACATTCTCATATTTATTTCATGTAAAATTCTGCTAATAAAACCTTGCTTGCTTGATCCTAGGTCCATGGTGTGCAAATAAAGAAGAAGACCTAAATCACCATTTAATTGGTGATTAAAAGCCTACCAAGTAGCCATTGACTTTAGATTAAAGATTATGTCAACTCAGGGTATCAAATCACAAATCCAGGAGGTCAGGGGGACAGAAGCCAGACTGGGCGACGCACGGCCCAAAACAGGGCGCGCGCCGCCCTGCCTGGGCCGCGAAAACGCGTCCCAAGCCGCGTTTCCGCGGCCCTTTGGGCACGCGCGCTTGCGTTTTGGGCCACGTGCTGTTCACGTGGCCCCCTTTGCCCTGGTGTCTATAAAACCCCCCAGGGGCCTTCAGTTGGGCCAGATCCAGAGTTAGAGCAAGTTGTGTAGTTTTATTTTTAGTTTGTAGTAGTTGTTGATGTTCTTCTTCTAGTTCTAACTTTAGCCATTAGAGTGAAGAGAGAGAGTGTGTGTACAAGTTGTATTGGAAGGTGACAAGATAATACAAGTAATTACTTCTCTTTCTTCTTTCCATTTACTAGTTGTTTTCAATTGCTTTCATTTGCTTTTACATTCTTACTTTAGTATAACTCCTTCTCTTTGGGGCCGTTTGTTTCGCGTAAAACTCCGTAATTCGTAAATGACTTACTACCCAGTTACAACTACGGCGTTTGTTTGGACCGTAATTCGTAAAAGACTTACGTAACTCAACTAACACTCACTTGCAACCCAGTTACCACTCACTTACAGCCCAGTTACAGTTAATTTGTGGTCATACAAATTTGTATTATTTTTTATATTAATATTAAAATTTTTTAATATTAACTTTTTTAATATTTATTTGCAGTATTAAAACTTTTAAAATCACCAAATAGTTAATTTTGTGGTCAACTTTTTCACTTACGACTTATACATTATGACAACCAAACACCGTAAAGTACAATACACTTTCCCACTTACAATTTTATATTACCAACCAAACACCGTAAAAATTTACATACATGTAACTTATTTACAATTGTAAAAGACTTACCAATTACAACTACGAATTACGGCCAGTTACGACAACCAAACAGACTCTTTATCTCTTTTCTTTTGTTGTTCTTTTCTTCACCATGTGTAACTAACTCCTCCTTGCATGACTAACTAACTACTAACCCACTAATCTTTAACTACTTGATTGATAACCCGCATGAGTCAATAGTGTCAAACAAGCCTTGTGCAAACGAGTGCTATGGCATCTTAAGACGAGGGTTCTAACTCTAACTTACCTACAAGTATTTACCTTCTTATATTTCATATTTAAATGGTTTTTTGATGATCTATGAATTTTATACTTTGCTTGTTGTTGTAAGTTAGAGACTTTTCTTTTAAACTTTGCCGATACCATTAGTGCACTCGTGTCTTTCCGTATTCTCGCCTCTAATGGATCTTGATATGGGAATGTCCGAGTTTTTGCCGTGTAAAGCAAGGTTATAGGAAGAACTTTCACTCGATTTCCACGTGAATAGTTCCATTGCATAAGGGGTAAGCTTGCGTATGATCCATCGTGAGGCACATCTTCAAGAAGTTAAGGATTAGTGGGAGCAATTAGTAGAAAATTAGCCATGCATTTTTACCATTAAGAAAAACCACTTTTACAAACCACCAAAACATTTTCCAACAATCTCTTGAAACAACTTGTTTTCACTTTTCAATTCTTTATTTGAAAATAAAGAACATTCTCTTTTCTTGAACATAAAAGCCGCATCAAGCTTCCATCGCTCTCCCTCCTTGTGGATACGACCCGTATAGCCACTTCGCTACTACGGAAGAATCGCAAAAGCAGTAACTTCGACCCACTCCCTTTCTACTTTTCTTGTGCTTGCTTTTTGCCGATCAGACTTCAACACTGAAGTCTCATCAAACGTGACATGCCTACTCAACACGATCTTCTATTTTTTGAGTCCCATAACCTGTAGCATTTCATATTTCTCTTAACATCCAAAAATACAAACTTCTTTACTCGCGGATTCACTATGCCATCTTTGGCACTGAAGTAAGTCAAACTTTCAAATTTTCGCAGCAAACCATGATCTTGAGCAGCTTTACCAGACCAAATTTTCAATGGAGTTTTACCTCCTATCGCAGTCGATCCATTTATGAGATGGCTAGCATACACAATCGCCTCAGCCCAAACGATTTATCTAATTTTGTATTAGACAAAAGCGCCAAACCTTCTCCAGTAAGGAACAATTTACTTCCTTAGCCAACCCATGTATACCTTCTGTGAAGTAGGTAACCAATACCAGTGTTCTGGCCAAATCATAGAAATTGGTTCATGTCTCTTCCAACATTAACAATCTGTAGCTCATTGATCTTCTTACTGTTGTTTCTCCATTCTTTCTTTTCACTTCACTAACATATCTAGGCTTCACACCTTCATCTCAAGGGATATATCCAACAATGCCTAGATAAATTATCAATAAAAGAGACAAAGTACTTGTAACCTCCAAGTGATGCAGTCTTAGCAGGTCCCCAAACGCTTACGTGACACAATCAAGAAGATCTTCTGAGCGGTGAGTACTGGTGCTGAATTTCACCTTCTTCTTATTCAGAACGCTGTGTTCGCCCTCCAAGTTGCAGGTAGCAACATCTTCAATGATCCCTTCTTTGCAGGAGCTTGCAAAGACTTTTCACCTCCATGTCCGACCTTCACCTGCCAGATCTTTGTGCAACATCATTTGAAGAACTAGAAGTCTCCACCTGACCTGTAACCGTACTACCCTTCAACTAGTAGAGATTATTTCGGTGGACGCCCTTCATCACCACCATTGAGTCTTTGATCATCTTGAGAACACCATCTCGTACAGATATCACAAGACCCAATGCTTTCAAAGCGCAAACAGAGATAAATATTCTTTTGAGTTGAGGTACATACCTCACCTCTTCAATTCTCGTACTATCCATCATCCATCTTGATATAGACTGTACCCATCCCTTTTATATTACACGGATGATGACTGATCATCATCCGTGACAGTGTAACATCCATCTACCTTCTCAAAACTAGAAAATCAGGCCCTGTTTGGGCCACACATGATAGGTGGCTCTGGTATCTAAGATCCACTCAGCATTATCTGAGTAATCAACAGTAGAAGTAGTAACAGAGAGAGAATACCGATGAGTCTGAATCCGATCCATCCGCCTGTGCGAGATTCGCCTCGGTGTTTGACTCCATCTTCTTACCTTTGGCCTTCAGACAATCAACTTTCCAGTGCCCTAACTCCTTGCACAAGGCGCACTGATTCCTCTTTAGATCTCTGAAGGCTGATCTAGACTTCGATCTTCCCTGATCATCTCTTCCCTTCCTATTGAAACTTCTGTCTCGTACCGTCAATGTCCCTGCTATTGTGTCTTCGAAGAAGACAATCTGTCCTGTCGCCTTACTTCATAACTCACAAGAGCAGCAGACACCTCATTGTAGTTAAGAAATTTTCTTCCATTGATCAATGTAAGAGTAAAGGTCTTTACTCTTCCTAGGAAGAGAATTTAATAGGTTTACCGCCTTATCTCTTCATTGGTCTCCACATCCACATTAACTAGATCTGTAAGAAGCCTGGTGTAGCGATTCAAGTGTTCATTGATGGAGCATCCTCTTTGCATCTGAAAACTATAAAACTTACTCTTCAACTACAACCGCGATTCTGCTTTTTGTCAGATACTTCTCTCCAGGATCTCGCACAGCTGCCTCGTAGATATCTCATGCAACACATGATACTTGATATCTTGTGTCGACAAGACCTGATCAAGCACATGCCGTACGGTTCATCTTGTCCCAATCTTCTTCTGTCGTTGATGCGTGCTTCTTCTCCAACCGTAGAGTGTCTTCGAGATTTGATGCCGTCAGCGCATCCATCACCTCACACCTCCACATGCCTAAGTTGTCGTGCCATTGAACTTCACCACATCGATCCTCATCGGATGTGAATTCACGAATTTCTCGGACGATGTACTTTCTCTAGCCATCTTCTCAACTGATTTCTCAAAGCAATGCGAAAATAAATGGAGTTAGATAAAACAAATTAGATAAAGACAGAATCTTTATCTCAACGCAAAAACCCTCGAAGAGTTTCTGAAACTATCTACTCCTTCGAATTGATTCTCGAGCAATTTACACGCTATTTTGAGATCGATACACGATCCCACAAACAGTCCCAACGCCGCTCCAAGATCGACACACGATCTCCGCCAAACAACAACTGATGCCTTGAAATCAACACACGATCCCACGACGAACCTGGCTCTGATACCAATTATTGTGCGCAGGATAACAACCTCTCTGAGGAATCTACCAACCAGACGGAGACTTGATGCAACGGAGATGTAACCAACACGACAAGAACAGAGAACAATGGAGAAAAGCAATCAACACAATATTTAACGAGGTTCGGTAACGTGCCTACGTCCTTGGGGCAAGGGAGAGAGATTTTATTAATTCAACAATCAATACAAACTAATACAGAGGGATACTTGAGGGAACTTTCAGGGATACAATACATGAGGGCTCTATCCCTTATTTATAGCCACAGAGTCCCAGGGTATTAGGAAACCCCAGTTGAATTCGATCCCAACCAAAAAAGGAATCTGAATCCAGAAAGGAAAGTCAAAACGCGTCTGTCGGTCGACCGCCGGTTGACCGACCCATGTCCATGGTCGACCGGGCGGTCGACCGGACCTAAATTGAGAGCAGCCTGCTTTCAGTCGGTCGACCGGGCGGTCGACCGCTCCTTGCCACGGTCGACCGGGCTAACCCTGTGCATGTCGTGCAACACCGGTCGACCGGGTGGTCGACCGGCCTTCTCCACCGGTCGACTGGGAGCATATTTGGCCTGCTTCAATGCGCCATCTTGCTCCTTTGTCTTCCGATCTCTGTGCTACTTTCTTCCATCTCATCTATCTCCTCTCTCCCTACAATTCTAAATAATGGATTTGTTCAAACTCAAATCTGGGTAAAACATTCTCTTATTGGATTCAAATTACAGTTCCGTTCTGAATCTTTAAGCCCTAACCAAAGAATGGCCTGGCAAAGTATTATTTAGGACAGAAAATTGGTGGTAGTTAACTATGTTATATCTAACCATTTCTTAACTCATCTTTCAACTATTGTCTAGCAAGTATCACTGTAGCACAGTGGTAAAGTGTAACGCCCCCCGATCCTGCGGGTACGGAGACGTTACTGCAACGTATATACGCAGGTCAGAAATACCCTCACATATAACGCTAAGCATCAGTACAGGCAAGAATCAGAGTACGGAAGCAAGTGGTGCATTATACATTCCAACACATGAGTACAGTTACAAAGTTATCACCAGAAGTGATCCATATTACATGAATATTACATCACTAATATGCGCAATTGCGAGATTACAAGGAGATATACAAGTATGAATAGTACAAAGACAGGTCAGAGTCATAACAGGAAAACTCTAGAGCCGAACAAGGGGGCCTGGAAGAATAGAGCTCTGAACGGTCTGCTAGAGATCCACGCTACCGCTGCGCCACTCTGATCAGCAACTGGGAGAATCCACACACTCCAAGCTCCATGACCTGGACATGAGGATCCAGGGGAGTCAGATGAAACTCCCAGGCGAGTGGTGATGCAAAAGCCAGGTGGCGAGCAAGGGTAAGTACTTGTATAGCGATAAAACCGAGGATGAGCAAATCTGATTGTATGGTTTCGGGTCACGGCTCCATGAGATTAGTACTTCGAAGGAATAATCCAAACAAGAAACCTCATCTATATACCCTTATCTCATGTCACCATAATCTAAGCACATACAACCGACTGTACTCAGGGCATGATAAGAAAATGAACAGGAGGCAGGTGGATACAAGGGATAAAGCAGAGCATGAGCAGTTAATACGATAATACTCTTAAAGCCGAATATCCGAAGTAAAATCCAGGACAAGCAAATATGGTAAGGCATATCACAGATTCATAGCCGTTTAAGTTGCAGGCTTTAGTATGCGCTCCCATTCCACATACCTCTACTTACAACTTAAAGAGCCGGTTATTATCTGATACTTATTATTGCTCGTCTTACCCTGATATCTAGCTATGTGAACTAGCGTCCAGCACACATAGGTCCATATCGAGTAAAAGTAAGGTTGTTATTGGAAATCAGCGGGGGTATCAACGAACTATGTTTACAGTGGGTCCCGTACATACCCGGGACACGGCCCAGGATGTTCCGTTGCTTGGTGGACGGAACCAGCCGCAAGGTAACAGGAGGGACTTATGTATGCCTTATCATGATGGTACCAGGAAGGAGGGAGCCAGCACTCTCCTCGGTCGCCTGGGCCCACAGGTCAGACCGGAAGTTTTAGTTGCACAACATTCCTAATACCACTGTAAACACGAACACATGTTGATAGCCGCATGTTTCCCCGACCCGATGCAAGTGTTCCTTTTATGATTTATTAGATGATTATCAGATTCCGGGGAATGAGCAAGAACAAGTCAGAAATGTCATGAATACATGTATATCAGGAGTACTGGTTCGTACTATAAGGTATCGCATGTGTATCAGGAGTACAGTTTGTACTATCAAGATGTCAGGTCATTATTCCCGTTATCGTGATAATCATGAGAGTCAAGTATATCATGCCGGGTGTTAAGTGATGGCATGACAGGAGGATGATATTTGTCAGGTGACAATCATGTCAAGAGATTGATATTAGTCTGGTGGCAAGTCACGACATAACAAGGGGTCTTGCCAAGTAGTAGCATGTCAAGTGCTAGATGGTAACAAATCAGTTGCCAGGTGATATACATGTGTTAAATAGTAGCATGAAAATGACAAGTAGTATAAACAGGTGACAGGCATTAGCATGTAGATGGTAAGTATCAAGCAAAAGCATATCAAGTTTGTTAAGTAACAGAATAATAGCTGAACACAATCAAAGAAGGTGTTAGTTCCAACAGCATAAATCATGAAGAATACAAGTCGATCGATGAAAATAGGAAAGTCCAAAGGAAGTGAGAACACTCGCCTAACTCTTCAGAAAAATATAGTGAAATCCTCGATCTCCGGAATTCAGGAAATCAACGCGTAAACGCGTTAAAGAGAGTGATAGGTAGAGAGGAGAAATTCAAGAGAGAGAAAGAGAATGAGAGAGAGGAGAGAGAAAGTAAGAGCTAGAGAGAGAAATCCATGGAGAGAGAGATAGCTAGAAAGAGGGTATACAGAGGGACGCGAGTTTTGAGAGTGAGACGCGGGAGTTGCGTCGCAGGAATAGCCGGCGCGGGTATCACAAACGCGGGAGTCGCGTCGCGAAGGTACCACAAACGCGGGGTTCGAGACCCGTGTTCAAATCAGGACGCGGGGAGAACGCGGACGCGGATGTGGGTTCCGCGTCGCGTTAACACAAGAAGAACATGGACGCGGCATGGGATCCGCGTTAGGAAACAAACAGAGAGAGGGGAAGGTGATATTTGTCAAGTGACAAGTCAGGTAATAACAATGTATGATGCAAGTCTCGAGGATAAGGTCCAATTCAAGGAAGTGATTAACCACAGCAGACAGCCAAGGTTAGTCGACTAGGGAAACTAAGTAGTCGACTTAGAGAAGAAGTTAGTCGACTATAGAGGAGGATCAAGTCGACTAATAGGGCCGCGTCTCAGAGAGCCGCATCCCAGAAAGAAAGTTTGTCGACTAGGGCAAATGGGTTAGTCGACTAATGAAGGCCGCGTTTCAGAAAGCCGCGTCTCAGGAAGAAAGTTAGTCGACTAGGGAATTAAGGTTAGTCGACTAATCAAGGTCGCGTTTCAGAAAGCCGCGTCTCAGAAAAAGGTTAGTCGACTAAGGGAAACATGTAGTCGACTAACAGAGTCGCGTCACAAGAAACAAAGCTGCGTTTCAAAGGGGTTAGTCGACTTGGAGATGGTGGTTCAAGCCGACTAATAAAGTGCAACAGAGAACAGAGTTAGCTTTTGTGGTTGCTGGTCATTTGATATATAAATTCAAGTATAAAACAAGTTATCCAAGTCTTTGACGAGGTAATCACTCGCCGATGATGGAGAGCACGGCCCCCAATCCAAAGGAGGTGGCCGACCATCAAAGAGAAGGAGAGAGGTTGAAGGTGCAAGTCTAGTTCAAGTTGCCAAAATGAGATTTTGCAAACGGTGTTACGGGGAGCGACGAGTTGGCTTGAATGAAAGAGCTCGCCGAGGAGGTGAAGATGGTATGCTTGGTGGAGGCTACGGTGGTGCAGGTGGTGGTGGAGATGGTGGTGAAGTTTTAGTGGAGAAGATGGGTTCTTTTGATGTCTCTTGGTGGAAAGGGGTTGAAGAAGGTTTTGGTTATTGTTGTTGTTGGAATGGTGAAGTAGGTGGAGGGGAGAAGTATGGTGGAAGTTGGGGTGAAAATGGTGGAGAAATGGGTGGCCATGGAGTAAGGGCTGCCATCTTCGTTCTCAGCAAGCTTGCTGGAAACAAGGGAGGAGGAGAAGAATAAATGAATGCAAGAGAGAGAAGGAAAGTGGGGGTATATATAAAGGTAAAGGAAAACATTATAATAATGTTGCACTTTCAAATCAAAAGGACACACAAGAAGGACTTGCGTTTCCCTCTCCAAAACACAGCCCTTAGACATGCGTTTAGGCCAAAATGAGCCAAACGCGGAATTAAAAGCCGCGTCCGGGGAGGATGCAAAAGGCTGCGTTTCAACGAAAGGACAAAAGTCATGATGACTTGATTGGGATTGATTGGCAGTGCATTAAATGCAGCATGGAGAGGATCTCCGCATTAAATGAAAATCCCAGGAGTGAAGCTCGCGTTTGGAGAGGAGAGAGAAAAAGTGGGAAAATATCTGGACACTATTCCGGTATCTGGGAAAACACCGAAAACTCCGGAAAAGTCCCAAAAATAAAGTAACTTGAAAAGCTTCAAAAAATTCTCAAAAATAATAAATATTATAAAAAGATTTTTGGTGAAATCGATTTTCAGGAATTCAATCTCATTTTCAAAATAAAAATCCTGAAGTCAATGGTCAATACCGGTCTACACCGGGTCGGCCAGATTTTGATAAAATCTGAAAAATCCCAGAAAATGTCTGAAAGAAGAAAATATAATTCTAAGAAGTAATATGAAAGCAGAATCTAGAAATTTGATTCCAATTGTAAATTAAATTTCTGGAATCAACCAGTGATACTGGCCGACACCCAATCCAGTGAAATTTTGATAAATTAGAAAATTCTTAGAAAAAGTATTTAGATAGAAAATGTGATTTTAAGAAGTTACTGGAAAGCCGTTTCTTGAAATTCAACTCCGTTTGTAAATTAAAAATCCGAGAATCGATCAGTGGTATCGGTCGATACCGGTTTTGAAGAATTTCAACTTAATTCAGGAAAATCCCAGAAAATCATAGAAAATCTAAAATATTAAAAAACGATGTTTAAAACTAAATCGATCAAATCGGAATAACAAAAAGATCAAATCGAGAAATTTACTAGGATCGGGTTCCCGGTTCAGACTAGGGCTGACTCCGAGTCCACGAATCCAGATCCAAGGCAAAACGATCATGCGAACAATTCATAATACAAAACAAATACAGGAAGTAAATCAAAAATACGATCAGAAAATACGAATACGCAACTAAGTACGTATTCCGGGAACGGGGTGTTACATAAAGTCTCTTTGCAACAGTTATTTTCAGAAGCATCCATTTTGGTGCTTTGGATGTAAGAATTAAAATAAACTAATGCGGATTAACAGCCATGAATTTAGAATCAATCATCTCAAGAATTGAACACATAATCAAAAACACATATACTTAATTCCCATACCTGAAGCCATTGATGAACAATAGATGAAGGTTGAAGAAGACCTCGATTCCTTCCTTTGATCCTGCAAACCCTATGCAAATAACCTGCTTTTCTCTGTCTCCTTTTTTTCTTGCACAAAACTTGAGATTTTCTTTCACTGATGGGTTCCTCAAAATGAGCGATAGTTTTGTATTTCTTTGCAGGAGGAGAAAAGTGGGTCACACATTTGCAAGTAAACCCTGAAATAAAAACCATCCATCATGGTACCTTATATCTCAAGAGATTATATAAACTATATAAATGTGACTTTAATATGGGCATCTTATTATATCAGTTAACTTTAATTAGGAATCCAATGTTTAACCAAGGTTAAGTGGGCCACCATGATGTGAGATTAACATTCTCCCACTTGACCACTAACCGATTAGGTTAAAACTTTAGAAAACAAATAAAAGAAAAGACTCATTTTCAAAAACATTATGACTCCATTGGATTCCATACTGAAAAACCTTGACACGTGATCACGAATTTTAAAAACAACAACTGATAAGCCCAAATATGAAATACTGTAATACTGCAATTAGCTTGGACCACCAATGCGAGTCATAGCGGTTATACAACATCCACGTCATACTCCCTTCTATGTACCACAACATTGATAACCCTACTAATTGAGTCCATAACAAACATTGATATACCTTTCTTAGTGTGTTTGGTTGCTTTCCTTTTATGCAATCCACACACACACTAAAATCAGTGAAGTCTAGGTTATCCAAAATCCCATTCTTCACTAATCTTTCAATTCTATCCCTGGAGATATGCCCCAGTCGTCTATGCCACAAGATAGAGGACTTTTCATTAATTAAGCCACGTTTAATACCAACATTCGAATGCAGAGATAAAAGAGATTGTGCAAACTCATCATTCAATGAAATTTTATATAAACCATCACATAAAATTCCATGTCCAACCGGCATTGAATTATAGATTAAACTGAGTTTTCCACAACTGAATAAAACAGAATATCCAAAAACAACTAATTTGGATAATGACATTAAGTTCCTAGAAATCGAAGGTACATAAAAAGTATCTTCAAGATTCATCTGATGACCCGTCTCTAAGAGTAGTCGGTAAGTACCAACAGCCTCGACCTCCACTTTGAGACGGTTCCCCATGAAGACAAATCTCTCACTTTCCTTCGATTTCCGGGTTGTAAGGAATCCCTGCATTGAATTAGTTATGTGAGTTGTGGCTCCAGAGTCAATCCACCAAGTATTAGAAGGTACTTCAGCAAGATTTGATCATAACATACAAAAGAAAGATTTATACCTTTCTTTTCGAACCAAGCTTTCCTCTTGTTGCAGTCCTTCTTCACATGTCCTTTTCTGCCACAGAAGTAGCATTTGACAGTGAAAGTCTTTCCATGACCTTGGCTGCTTTCCCCATGGTCATGCCCTTTCTTTGATGGAAATCTCTTACCTATTCCATATTTACCTTTCTTATGGATACCTCCTTGAGTTACTGCCAATGCTGAGTGATGCCCTTCTTGCCTCAGTCTCACTTCCTCTTGTACACACATACCAGTTAGCTCATTCAAATTTCACTTATCTTTATGAGTGTTGTAGTGAATCTTGAACGGCCCAAACTGAGGAGGAAGTGAGTTGAGGATGAACTGTACCAAGAAGAATTCATCCACTTTCATACCAGTGATCCTAACTTAGCAGCCTTATCAGTCATATAAGGATGTGTTGTTGAACTCCTCTATTACCATCATATTCATGGTAGTCAGTTCAGCCATAAGGGTGCCAGCTAATGACTTATCTGCAGACTTAAATCGGTCTCTTATAGCAGATAAAAGTTCAGATGCACTAGTAGTATGTGGGAGTGAAGTCTTGATGTTATTGGCTATGGTCATCTTTATGAACATGAGACTGAGTCTATTCGACCTTTCCCAAGTTTTGGCATGGCTAACCTGCTCTGCTGTGCTTTCAGCAGTCACTTCATCAGGTTTCTCAACTATTAGAGCCATGTCTAGGTCCAGAACACCCAGTGTAAATTGTACATGTTCAAACCACTCGGAGAAGTTTGTACCATCCAGGGCTGGAATGCCGGTGGCATGAGTGTAAAGTGAAGTGGGGACGTTCACTGAAACATAATAGGACATTGCTCACATTAGGCCACGAATCAATACAAAATTTTAAATTTAATTAAGATGAACTATTGATATCACTTTGATTTCTCCTTTGGGCGAAACCTAAGCATATCTAGTGTTCACTCTTTAGGTGAGACTCTTTTATCACCTATGTAGGTATAATATAATTTATGCTACTTAGACAGTAAGTCATGTTACCTTTGGGTATCCACTTCTACACCACTAAGTTGCATAAATTACACTACCCTACCCCGGTTCATAATTATTTGAAAGAGACTTTCCTTTGGGCCAGTCCCAATCTCCTAACTAGAACCGCCATCGAGAGTATTATTGTCTTTAATGTCACTTACATTGACAGGTCTTTTATGTAGTTGTATATTCATAAGGCTTACTAACATAGGTCACTTTGACAACTACTAAATCAATAAACCATATGAATACAAAACTAACCAATAATATTCTCTAATCTTTTATTTGAGTAATACTATAATACTTCAATTCTATTACTTGACCAACATCAATCAATATTAACACAATAACTTAAATGTGTAATATACATTTATGATTGAAAATATACCAACATTCGTCGACTGATCTTGGAACTACTAGTCGACTTGGAACAATATAAGTCGACTATAGTGGAAGTCCCAGTCGACTAAGGTCAAGTCCAGTCGACTTGAGGTCAGGTCAAGTCGACTAACTATTATTAAGTCTAGTCGACTAGGTCAAGGTTATAAGTCGACTATACTCAATATTAGTCGACTACACAAAAGTATAAGTCGACTCCTGAAGTCAACAGAGACCTCTTAACTTTCGGGTCACTCTGTTAGTCGACTTGGGCAAATTGATTAGTCGACTATACCCTAATTAGTCGACTACTCAAAATGTCAACTAAATTTCAAGTCGACTACTGTATCGAAACAGAGACTTTTAACTTTCTGGAAAAGGGAATTAGTCGACTAGTGTTTCGGTCTAGTCGACTAATAATCGACGAAGCAGTTATCAAAGGCAGTTCCTGCTTAATCGATTTAATTCAAAATTAGGGAAAATTAGGGTTTCTAATTCCTGAATTTTGATTCCAATTGATTGTACAATTAGAGAAGTATGAACAGGATATTAGGGTTATGTAATCCTCTACTAATTCTACAATTAAAGGATCAAAAAATTGATTTCTATGAATTGTCAATCAAAAACCCTAATTTACCATAATCCTTAATCCAAGATGTATTGATTCTAAACACGGCTCTGATACCAAATGTAAGAATTAAAATAAACTTAATGCGGATTAACAGCCATGAATTTAGAATCAATCATCTCAAGAATTGAACACATAATCAAAAACACATATACTTAATTCCCATACCTGAAGCCATTGATGAATAATAGATGAAGGTTGAAGAAGACCTCGATTCCTTCCTTTGATCCTGCAAACCCTAATGCAAATAACCTGCTTTTCTCTGTCTCCTTTTTTCTTGCACAAAACTTGAGATTTTCTTTCACTGATGGGTTCCTCAAAATGAGCGATAGTTTTGTATTTCTTTGCAGGAGGAGAAAAGTGGGTCACACATTTGCAAATAAACCCTTGAAATAAAACCATCCATCATGGTACCCTTATATCTCAAGAGATTATATAAACTATATAAATGTGACTTTAATATGGGCATCTTATTATATCAGTTAACTTTAATTAGGAATCCAATGTTTAACCAAGGTTAAGTGGGCCACCATGATGTGAGATTAACATTCTCCCACTTGGACCACTAACTGATTAGGTTAAAACTTTAGAAAACAAATAAAAGAAAAGACTCATTTTCAAAAACATTATGACTCCATTGGATTCCATAGTGAAAAACCTTGACACGTGATCACGAATTTAAAAACAACAACTGATAAGCCCAAATATGAAATACTGTAATACTGCAATTAGCTTGGACCACCAATGCGAGTCATAGCGGTTATACAACATCCACGTCATACTCCCTTCTATGTACCACAACATTGATAACCCTTACTAATTGAGTCCATAACCAAAATGACCCCTGCAATTGTCTTGTAAAGACATTTCCTGTTTAACAAACATCCATACATAATATGTGCACACATAATTGGATAACAGGAAATACAGAAACAAACTTTTATTGCGCAATATTGTCAATTTACAAGTACCAAAACATACATTTACAGATTGCCCAAAAGACCCATTCTTACAACATGTTCCTTGAATGTCTTTGGAGGCAATCCTTTTGTCATTGGATCAGCAACCATTAAAGTGGTACTTATACTTTCAATTGACACCTTCTGTTTCTGAACTCTTTCTCTAACCACCAAGTACTTAAGTTCCATGTGTCTGGAACCATTAGAGTACTTTCCATTCTTAGAGAAGAAAACGGCTGCTGTATTATCACAATATATCTTCAGCGGCCTGGCAATAGAGTCAACTACACCAAGCGCTGAGATAAAATTCCTTAACCATAATGCATGATTTGTGGCCTCAAAACAAGCTATGAACTCAGCCTCCATCGTGGATGAAGCAGTGATAGACTGCTTTACACTCTTCCACGAGATTGCCCCACCTGCTAGCAAGAAAATGAAACCTGAAGTAGACTTCCTGCTATCTGGGCAACCAGCAAAATCTGAGTCCGAATAGCCGATCACCTCCAACTGATCTGATCTCCTATATGTGAGCATATGGTCCTTCGTCCCTTGAAGATACCGCATAACCTTCTTAGCTAATTTCCAGTGCTCCATTCCTGGATTGCTCTGGTATCTGCCCAGCATCCCTACAGCAAAACTGATATCTGGCCTGGTACAAGTATGTGCATACATCAAGCTCCCAACAGCTGATGCATACGGAACTTTCTGCATTTGACCCTTTTCTAAGTCATTTCTGGGACACTGGCTTTTACTTAATGTCACCCTTTTGAATGGGTGCAGGACTGACTGAACACAACTCCATATGAAATCTTTCCAAGACTCGATTGATATAACCTTTCTGAGACAGTCCTAGCAATCCTCGAGATCTATCCCTGAAGATCTCTATGCCAATGACATAAGCTGCCTCACCCATATCAACCATCTGAAAGTTCTTGGTAAGATAACCTTTAGTTTCATACAGCAAACCAATATCACTACTGGCTAACAAGATATCATCCACATACAGAACCAAAAATATAAACTTGCTCCCACTGATCTTTAGATATATATACTGATCAACAGTGTTTTCTGTAAATCCAAAAGAGGTAATGGTATGATTAAACTTTATATACCATTGTCTGGAAGCTTGTTTAAGTCCGTATATGGATTTCTTTAATTTGCAAGCCAAGTGTTCTTTTCCTTTCTTTGCGAACCCTTCAGGTTGCTCCATGTAAATTTCCTCATCCAAATCTCCATTTAGAAAAGCAGTTTTCACATCCATTTGATGTAACTCCAAATCATAATGAGCTACAAGTGCCATAATGATTCTAAGAGAGTCCTTCTTTGATACTGAAGAGAAGGTTTCTCTATAATTAATGCCTTCCTTCTGAGTGAAACCTTTAGCCACAAGTCTGGCTTTATATCGTTCGACATTGCCTTTAGAGTCGCGCTTGGTCTTAAAGACCCATTTACATCCGACTTTCTTACAGTGATCAGGCAATTCGACGAGATCCCAGACTTTATTTTGGTCCATAGATTTCAACTCATCATTATAGCATTAACCCATTTACTAGAATCATTGCATTCTATGGCTTGTGAAAATGAAACTGGATCTTTATTTATCCCAATATCATAATCAGATTCCTGTAGATACACCACATAATCATCTGAAATGGCAGATCTTCTTTCCCTTTGAGATCTTCTCAAAGCTGCCGGTTGTGGCGGTTCTACTACATTTTCAATGGCAATATCCTCATGGAGTGGTGAACCAATATTATTATGTTGTTCTGGTATCTCAGCTTGATGATCAAGCTGAGAGACAACAATTTCTCTTGAAGGAAAGGTAATTAGGATATTTACCCTTATCACTTCAAGATCTACCTTTCTTGGTTCATCACTCCCACTAATTTCGCCATTTTCAAGGAATCTGGCATTACCAGTTTCAACTATTCTTGTACTATGCTTAGGACAATAAAATTTGTACCCCTTAGACTTATCTGGATAACCAATGAAATACCCAGATATTGTCCTTGAGTCTAATTTCTTTTCTTGTGGATTATATATTCTAGCCTCTGCTGGACAACCCCAAACATGTAAATGTCTTAAACTGAGTTTCCTACCAGTCCACAACTCGAAAGGAGTTGTTGGGACTGCCTTACTAGGAACCCTGTTCAAGATATACATAGCAGTCTTTAAGGCTTCATTCCACAATGAATTAGGTACATTAGAGAAGCTCATCATGCTCCTAACCATATCCATAAGAGTTTGGTTTCGCCTTTCAGCAACACCATTCTGCTGAGGCGTACCTGGCATTGTGTATTGAGCACAAATACCATGCTTTTCTAGAAATTTGGCAAATGGGCTAGGATGTTGTCCTGACTCATCATATCTACCATAAAATTCACCACCTCGATCTGATCTTATGATTTTAACTTTTCTATCTAATTGTCTCTCGACCTCTGTAATGAACACCTCAAGGATGTCAACGGCCTGAGACTTTTCATGAATTAGATATACATAACCATAACGTGACAGATCATCTATAAAGGTAATGAAATATCTCTCTCCCATAAAACATGGAATGGAGAGTGGTCCGCAAATATCTGTATGAATTATTTCAAGGAGTTCTTTACTTCTTGTGGCACCTTTCTTAGTGTGTTTGGTTTGCTTTCTTTTATGCAATCCACACACACACTAAAATCAGTGAAGTCTAGGTTATCCAAAATCCCATTCTTCACTAATCTTTCAATTCTATCCCTGGAGATATGCCTCAGTCGTCTATGCCACAAGATAGAGGACTTTTCATTAATTAAGCCACGTTTAATACCAACATTCGAATGCAGAGATAAAAGAGATTGTGTAAACTCATCATTCAATGAAATTTTATATAAACCATCACATAAAATTCCATGTCCAACCGGCATTGAATTATACATTAAACTGAGTTTTTCACAACTGCATAAAACAGAATATCCAAAAACATCTAATTTGGATAATGACATTAAGTTCCTAGAAATCGAAGGTACATAAAAAGTATCTTCAAGATTCATCTGATGACCCGTCTCTAAGAGTAGTCGGTAAGTACCAACAGCCTCGACCTCCACTTTGAGACGGTTCCCCATGAAGACAAATCTCTCACTTTCCTTCGGTTTCCGGGTTGTAAGGAATCCCTGCATTGAATTAGTTATGTGAGTTGTGGCTCCAGAGTCAATCCACCAAGTATTAGAAGGTACTTCAGCAAGATTTGATTCATAACATACAAAAGAAAGATTTATACCTTTCTTTTCGAACCAAGCTTTCCTCTTGTTGCAGTCCTTCTTCACATGTCCTTTTCTGCCACAGAAGTAGCATTTGACAGTGAAAGTCTTTCCATGACCTTGGCTGCTTTCCCCATGGTCATGCCCTTTCTTTGATGGAAATCTCTTACCTCTTCCATATTTACCTTTCTTATGGATACCTCCTTGAGTTACTGCCAATGCTGAGTGATGCCCTTCTTGCCTCAGTCTCACTTCCTCTTGTACACACATACCAGTTAGCTCATTCAAATTCCACTTATCTTTATGAGTGTTGTAGTGAATCTTGAACGGTCCAAACTGAGGAGGAAGTGAGTTGAGGATGAACTGTACCAAGAAGGATTCATCCACTTTCATACCAGTGATCCTAACTTAGCAGCCTTATCAGTCATATTAAGGATGTGTTGTTGAACTCCTCTATTACCATCATATTTCATGGTAGTCAGTTCAACCATAAGGGTGCCAGCTAATGACTTATCTGCAGACTTAAATCGGTCTCTTACAGCAGATAAAAGTTCAGATGCACTAGTAGTATGTGGGAGTGAAGTCTTGATGTTATTGGCTATGGTCATCTTTATGAACATGAGACTGAGTCTATTCGACCTTTCTCAAGTTTTGGCATGGCTAACCTGCTCTGCTGTGCTTTCAGCAGTCACTTCATCAGGTTTCTCAACTATTAGAGCCATGTCTAGGTCCAGAACACCCAGTGTAAATTGTACATGTTCAAACCACTCGGAGAAGTTTGTACCATCCAGGGCTGGAATGCTGGTGGCATGAGTGTGAAGTGAAGTGGGGACGTTCACTGAAACATAATAGGACATTGCTCACATTAGGCCACGAATCAATACAAAATTTTAAATTTAATTAAGATGAACTATTGATATCACTTTGATTTCTCCTTTGGGCGAAACCTAAGCATATCTAGTGTTCACTCTTTAGGTGAGACTCTTTATCACCTATGTAGGTCTAATATAATTTATGCTACTTAGACAGTAAGTCATGTTACCTTTGGGTATCCACTTCTACACCACTAAGTTGCATAAATTACACTACCCTACCCCGGTTCATAATTATTTGAAAGAGACTTTCCTTTGGGTCAGTCCCAATCTCCTAACTAGAACCGCCATCGAGAGTATTATTGTCTTTAATGTCACTTACATTGACAGGTCTTTTATGTAGTTGTATATTCATAAGGCTTACTAACATAGGTCACTTTGGCAACTACTAAATCAATAAACCATATGAATACAAAACTAACCAATAATATTCTCTAATCTTTTATTTGAGTAATACTATAATACTTCAATTCTATTACTTGACCAACATCAATCAATATTAACACAATAACTTAAATGTGTAATATACATTTATGATTGAAAATATACCAACATTCGTCGACTGATCTTGGAACTACTAGTCGACTTGGAACAATATAAGTCGACTATAGTGGAAGTCCCAGTCGACTAAGGTCAAGTCCAGTCGACTTGAGGTCAGGTCAAGTCGACTAACTATTATTAAGTCTAGTCGACTAGGTCAAGGTTATAAGTCGACTATACTCAATATTAGTCGACTACACAAAAGTACAAGTCGACTCCTGAAGTCAACAAAGACCTCTTAACTTTCGGGACACTCTGTTAGTCGACTTGGGCAAATTGATTAGTCGACTATACCCTAATTAGTCGACTACTCAAAATGTCAACTAAATTTCAAGTCGACTACTGTATCGAAATAGAGACTTTTAACTTTCTGGAAAAGGGAATTAGTCGACTAGTGTTTCGGGCTAGTCGACTAATAATCGACGAAGCAGTTATCAAAGGCAGTTCCTGCTTAATCGATTTAATCCAAAATTAGAAAAAATTAGGGTTTCTAATTCCTGAATTTTGATTCCAATTGATTGTACAATTAGAGAAGTATGAACAGGATATTAGGGTTATGTAATCCTCTACTAATTCTACAATTAAAGGATCAAAAAATTGATTTCTATGAATTGTCAATCAAAAACCCTAATTTACCATAATCCTTAATCCAAGATGTATTGATTCTAAACACGGCTCTGATACCAAATGTAAGAATTAAAATAAACTTAATGCGGATTAACAGCCATGAATTTAGAATCAATCATCTCAAGAATTGAACACATAATCAAAAACACATATACTTAATTCCCATACCTGAAGCCATTGATGAACAATAGATGAAGGTTGAAGAAGACCTCGATTCCTTCCTTTGATCCTGCAAACCCTAATGCAAATAACCTGCTTTTCTCTGTCTCCTTTTTCCTTGCACAAAACTTGAGATTTTCTTTCACTGATGGGTTCCTCAAAATGAGCGATAGTTTTGTATTTCTTTGCAGGAGGAGAAAAGTGGGTCACACATTTGCAAATAAACCCTTGAAATAAAACCATCCATCATGGTACCCTTATATCTCAAGAGATTATATAAACTATATAAATGTGACTTTAATATGGGCATCTTATTATATCAGTTAACTTTAATTAGGAATCCAATGTTTAACCAAGGTTAAGTGGGCCACCATGATGTGAGATTAACATTGGAGAGCTCTAATTCAATGGATTTGTGTCCAAAGAATTGGAGAGGTGTATTAGGTTGCAAAGATTAATTTCTATTGAGTCTTAAGACGGAATTAATGTAGCTCTAGGTAGACAATGTATATTATATGGATGATGATTAGATTAATCTTTGCACCATGTGTGCATGATAGACTAAGATTAGAATTTACTCATAATAAGATGAATAAATAGGAACTCTAATTCAGATTTACCCATATTATGCCAAATGTTATCCAATAACTGACATATGAGGAGATGGAGTTGGGCTTATGAGACCAAGATTGCAATCCCAAGACAAAGCTATGGCCTTTGTTCAAAAGAACCAAAAAAAAAAAAAGGTTCAGTTCAGTGGATCAGTATTATTGATTAATTTTCTTATATGTTTCTTAGATATACATCTTATTTAGCCAACAAAAATATATATACAGAAAAAGCTAGAAGCTAACACGTAAAAATCAAATTTCTCCCATTTGGAGGAAAGGGTGTGAGTTCCTCATTCATTTTAAAATAACTTGTTTGCTTTCATAAGATCATCGTTTATACATATAAGTTCGAAGGTTTAGCATCATCCTTCTGAATATAATTTACTCTGTTGCATGCTTCATAAAGACAACAGATTTTCAATGATTTCTTGCACTCAAATGTACATCCCTCTGACATATCAGGTTCCAAAAGCCATGGATGATATTAAGCAAAACTTCTGGAGGAAAAAAAAAGGAGTAATACAGTAGCTAGCTTCATGCTTATGTTCGTCTTTATCTGATACTGAATTCCCTCTGGTGGTCTAGCTTCAGAGCTAGCTTGACATAAATCAAGATTGTTTTGTTAGAATCTGTGCTATGCTTTTGTTATCGAGCAAGAGGACACCCCTCGGAGTAGCTTTACGAATCCCACGAAGCTCAATTTCCCGTCAGAATGCCGTATCCAGTCTTGGATGACTGTGTGTATCGGGACAGATGGACCAAGCCCCAGTTCCTGGTACAATCAAACTTATCGAGTTTAAGCAAAAATACTGGTTGATATTTTGTTAAGAGTTCATTCCATATGCAGCCTAAATTCTGGTTATATTTTCAGTTTCATTCGAAGGGGGGTGTGTGTGTTTTATAAGTCCAAAATCAAAGTTTTTACAGCTTGAACATAGAATTCCCAACAAAAATGGGAACCAAAACTATGCTGATGTGATCTTTGGATATCAAATCACAATTTACTTTAAACTTTGAGCTTAATTTTTACGAGTGATTCCCAGCACCTAACAAAAAACTGTGTTGCATAATGAATCATACCGATACAAGTTCCTGGATCATGATTGGCCTGTTCCCGTCCTTGTCAAAGAACTCGTAAGCATGCCGAGCACGCTGCTCCCAACAATCCATCCCTTCAAGCTGATAAACATTTATGGCAGCCGCAACAAATTCTTCAAAATCCAACTTCTGGTGCTGAAGAGAACTAATCTGTGGCCATGAGGAAGAAAAGCTCTTATATATCCACTTAATTCTTACTGTTGAAAGATACATGCATAACACATTCACAAATGTAAAGAAGCATACCAGATCTACAAACTCAAGAACCCGCGAAGCCTCCATCGCCTTGGTCGAGTTCTTCATCAAGGCCTGCAGATATCTCATTTCAACTTATTAGAGTCAAAATTTTAGAAATGTTTCAATGTTTTCAGAAAGAAATTAAACCAACCATCTTGAAGTTATGGAGGGAAACATATCCACTCTTGCTTGGGCCTAGTAACGAAAATTGTTCACGTAGATAAAAGAGCTGTTCCACTGTTAAGGTCTTGGCAAGGGCCTGCCTCATGTACCGAAGTGTACTTAGTCACAATTCGAGAAGAAAGTCACAACAAAGCATATGAATAATTCATAGAATGTACCCTCAAAGCTGATTTTCGCAAAGATGAAGAACCTATATAAATTTGTGCAAGCCTGTAAACAGAGATATCTAAAGGAATCTTAACCTCCCGACAATCTCGAAGCCAAGGATGACCTGAAACATGAGAGTAGAACCAACCTCTAGCATATGACTTATTGCAACTAGTCTACATTGATATCGAGATACATGAGCCAACTTACATAGGGCCTGTGAAGCGGTCAGTCTCCTCCGATAATCCTTATTCAGCAATTGCTTGATGAAGTCTCTAGCCTCAGCAGACAAATAAGGCCAAGGTTCTTCTTCGAAACTAGGCTTTGCCTTCAAGACTGCTCGAAATATACCTGACTCTGTTCTGGCCCAGAAAGGTCGGCTTCCACATAGAAGAATATATGCAATCACACCGATACTCCACATGTCTGCTTCAATGCCGTAAGATCTGTGCAGAACTTCAGGTGCAACATAATATGCACTCCCAACGATGTCATTTAGCTTTTCCTCTGCACCACCATTTGTTATGGTAGCACGTATTAGTTAAATATGACCAAAAATGAACATGAAGGTTATATGTATGCTTATGGCCGGTTAGTGAACTAGAGCCCGAATTCTTTGAGAGTGAGGACATTTTACATTCAGTTTGCAATCTGACTTCATAACACCTAGTAATTTACGTCCAATTCTTAGACTAAGGGGAAATTTGGCCCTTTTATTTTTCTTGATGTGAGGCACAAATAGTGCATGTATGCTCTTTTCTTTTGAATCTTGTGTGTGAGGTATGGAGTGGGAGAGAGATTTTCCTGAGTGTGAAGCTCAAATCTAAATCTCTGTGTGTGATGCATAGAGCGGTTGCGCGATCACCTGGGTGTGAAACCCGAATGAATCTTTATCTTTTTTTTTTTCAATTTTTCCAAATCCTAGATTAGTTTACCCCAAATACCACCCAAAACCTAATTTCTTCCCAAATTTTCAAGACCCTAGTTTTCCTCCCTTCCGTCTTGCATCATCACGCAACTTATTTATCTGGCTACTAATTTAAGCTCATGCAACCACAAGAAATCATTCAACTTTGTCTAATGTACAAAAAAAAAAAAAAAAAAACTACATGAGAACTCCATTTTGCTTTAAGAGTTTCATACCAGGATTCACAAAATCTGACAAGCCAAAATCTATGGCCTTAATGGGAGACTTGTCGTGCTGGGAAACAAATAGGAAATTCTGAAGCACATACAAGAAAAAAATAGTAATCAGGACTAATCAATGTAATGACTTGAGAGAAAATAAATTCTGTCACTTAAATAAGGGCGTGGCAGTCACCTCTGGCTTGAGATCTCGGTGCACAACACCTTGAAGATGAAAGAAGGCGACAGCACTCAAAATCTGTACCATGATAGGCTTAGCATCTTCTTCTGAATATTTTCCGCCTCTACAAACAAAAGGATTGTAAACTTTTACTAGTCTTGTTCAAGAATCAGAAGAAAGACTTGTTTGTCAAACGATAAAACATGAACGACAATCAAATTGTTGTTTTATTTATTTGCCTTGAAAGAATCCTGTCTAAGAGT
This sequence comes from Agave tequilana, assembly GCA_038442645.1. Lineage (NCBI taxonomy): Eukaryota > Viridiplantae > Streptophyta > Magnoliopsida > Asparagales > Asparagaceae > Agave > Agave tequilana. The sequence goes on from JAVJIF010026680.1 coordinate 56,819, forward strand.
TCACCTCCTTTGCATAACCTGAACAAATAAAAAGAAACAATGCAATTACTTCTACAAGTCAAGAACATGCTACTGCAAGATAATATGGTATAAGTTTAGGAGAACATTAAAGAAGACATGATTGTCCAAATCTAGACTTACTCCATCACTATATAAATGTTGTCTTCGTCTTCATAAGCGTCATAGAATTGCACAAGGTTGGCGTGTCTAGTGAGGGAACTCAATATTTTTACTTCTCTTGCCACATCTTCGATTGCAATGGTTGTCGTCAACTGCAGTGCTATGTTTAGGAGATTAGACAAAAGTTTTTCCACTTCCACTATCATATAACAATCATAAATTCTAGAACTCCTTTTTTGTAGGGCAATAATCCTAGAACTCCTAATCTACGCTACAAACACAGTAGTCAATGTGTGGAAATGCTTTAGTAGAACCTTAAACATTTACAATTTTTTAAAAGTTGCATAACATAACTAATACGTAAAATTGTGAGTCTTGAACCCTGGCATCTTCTCTTTGATTCATACGTCAAGAAAAATTTAGCTAGCAAGGGTTTGTGTGTGTGTGTGTCACATATGTACTAGTTTTAATTTTTCGCTATGGGTAAGGGGTACAATATCAGGTTTTCATGATACTAATACTAGTATTTATTCTCCATGGTTCTTGATTATTCCAGTTAAGCAAACTGATAGTTCTATCATTAATCCCCATATTCGGAATCAAAATACCAAAGAATCCAGTGATCTTGTATTTGAATTTTATCTTGTCGACTGTAACTAATTTAAATTATCTTTAGCCATAACTAGGTGTATCATTCATTATGCTCAATTCCAATTGTAAGCATTCTAGTGTCTCCACTACTGCATGAACCAGCAAGTAAGTCTTTGAGAATTTCAACACATTAGTGAATCTCAAAAGCATTTCGCCGAAATATCAAAGGGAAAACAACAAACTAAGAATTTTTTTTCAAAGAATTATCATTAAAACAATAAGAATTACTACAGGCAAGTTTTTGAGCAAGCCCCGTTGCCTGATAACAATTCAGTCAGAAAACATAACTTTGTAATGTGAGCATGCAGAGAAGAAAGCTATAATAAAACCAATTATGTTCAGCATGTATCAAACACAATATCAATCCAAAAGCACTACATTTTCAGTAAACCAACCAACAATTCAAATTCTTCACATGTAAATGAATTGAATGACCATAAAATTCAAGAAACGAAATCCCAACCTTTGCTTTCGATATAACCTTAACAGCCACCTCTTGCCCCTTCAGCTCTCCCTTCTCGCCATCGCAGAGCAAGTATGCCCAAAGTGCCCTCTTCCAACCACTTCACCAAGCTCATACTTCAAAAAGAAGTGCTTCAAGAACCCAAAATTCTTATTCAACAACAACTCATCGTCACACCCCTCAGGAATTGTGGCCTCACTGGGATTCAATGAGGCATGCCTTCTAGCAAGAAATGCCTTGATGTGCTTCGCCGGCGATGGGGGAGGGAAAGGCCTTCTAAGAATTCTCAGAGGGGTGAGGTGAAACTAGAACTAGCTGGTGAGTTCTTGTGAGAGCTTGGTAAAGGACTGGGAATGTAGAATGAGAATTTTGGTGGCTTCGGTGTTTTTGGCTCTTGTTGGGGGTTCTCATGGTAGGGAATTACAGAGTTCTCTAGTTGAATTGGATTGTTCTGGATTTCTTTTCCATGGCATAGTCCCATTGAAGATCAACAATGAGAATGAAAATCAAGGAATTGGATTGGAGATCAATTAACTTCAGAGCTAGCAGTCAGCTCAGCATCTTTGAATCAGACAGACAGAGAGACAGAGAAGGAAAAGAAGAACACAAAGTGAACTCTATGATTGAAAAATTAGTGCAGAGAGAAGGAGCATGAGAAAGACAACTTTTAGGCCAAGATAAAGAAAGGGGAGATTCTTGCCCAAATGATCAGACTGAGAATAAAATAGATGAAGAGATGAATAGTTGGGTGGTAGATAGGAAGAAGAAAGAGAGTAGGAAAGAAAACACTTGGCTTTTTCAAAGGGGAATGTTTTCAGTGGGACGAGGTGAAGGAACCTAACTCTCATGTGGGGGTGAGATTGGAATGAATCTGATTCTTTGGGTCAGTCTGTCCTTTTATTGTCCCCTGCTTCTCCTTTTGATTACTTTGAAAATGTCAGAAAAAGCCAAAAAAAAAAAAAAAATTGGAGTTTGCTGTATTTTTTGTTATTCTCTGTCTTCATACATAGTATACATCATGGGTTTTTTTGTTGTGTGGCCTTTGCCATTTCATCCACAACTTCACACACCTTGGATGCTCACATTGACTGGATTGAGACTTGGGTTTGTTCTATGCCATTTGCCTCTGATTTGCTCAAGGCATTAGAAATTTCTTTCCTATGGGATCCACATCAATATAAAATGTAACTCATTGGCTTTTTATCTGTCATGATTTGAGATCCTCATTCTGAAGTTCTGATTAGTCCTCCTCCTTTAGTTTAGGAAAGACAATTAGCCTAAATTAAGCTAGACAAGCACCAGATTTAGTTAAAACTTGCTGAAATTACTTAATATCTCACTCTATGGCCAGCTATGCATCAGTTTGAATCAAGCTTAATGTGCATCTCCACATTATGCCAGCGCATATCAATAGACAAGACTCTAACATAACAAACATCTCTATGATGCTCCAATCACATCCATTCTGTTCTCCATTGTTCCTCAGATGTATTGTACTTATCGACTTCTTTAGATTTTTTGTTTAAGAACATATCTACTTCTTGAGCAGGCCATCAAGTCACCCGATTTATGTCTCATATGCATAGCAAAGCGATGTTGTTACATAGAAATTATGTGCACCTACCATGATGATGTTGAGTGATTGCACACAGTCCCCATTAGGCAATATATCAGTTTAAGACATTGGAGGCAGGTTGCACACTGCAAAGTTTAATGCTACTGCCATATCTTTCTTGTAGGCCATGCACCAAACTGGACATCACCGCTATCAATTACGAGTCCACAACTAATCAGGAGAAGAGCGACTTGTGAAGAGTTGGTAAGACATTGCGCATGTGAAAGTGAAAGTCGCAAAGTTGCATTTTTCAATCGAAATCTTATGAAAATAAGTAACAATACATAATCTGAACATTACAACAAATGCCTTGCAGTTTTTATCTGAGTGATATTATACATTGTTGACAGTTTGTTATAAATTTTTCTCAAAGTAATATGAGTAATGTTACCCCAGCCAAAAGTCGGCTCATTACAAATGAATCTCATTACCCAGACAACTCAGATCATACAAGATTGCCAAACCTTCATAAATCCAAACAAATGAATGTGATGATGCGGCTGTCAGTTTTGCAAATTGAGGTTCTTTTATCAAATTATGAATAAATAGAATTAAAATGAGTATGTCTAGCAGTTATATCTTGAATATTGAAGGAGCGGAAACCGAGAGCTTGTAATTTCGAGTTATTTTCTAGAGACAAGGAACAAAGTCTCTGCTCTCTTGGCAAGTGTCATTGTATTGTATTAGTAAAATCTCTTTGAAATGAGCAAGAGATTTAGGGTTCAAATCTCACTTGCATCACGCTACACGCTACGGTCTATATCAAAAAAAGGTCTATTATCTCTTGCTTTCAGAAGCAATAAACTTTGTCTTATTTTGAGAATTTAGGATGACAGATATATTTCAGGCTTATATATCTTTTGACATATGGGCCTCCTGACCAGGCACAAGCAGACCGCGAGTCTGTTCTCAACCAAGTCAATTGCTAGTTGTGAGAGTCCCAAGTTCGAGTCTTGTGTATCAAAAAAGAAAACAATCCACGCATTTTGATAAATCCCCCCAATTTCTAGACGCCGGCGATTGCCATCGATAAGGGAGAGAGAAGAAGAAAACCCTACCTCACTTCCTTTACTGTAAGCACCACAGTCACTTCTCCTCAAACTCTGGGGGTTTTACTTTCTGCTACTGTTTAATTTTCATTATATACATCAATACATTTGTGACGAGGTAGAATTTTTACTTGGGTTTCTTTGATGTCTTATAATTTCATTTTTCTTTGAATTTAGAAAGATCTAGGAATATCACGTAATGCTGAAGATTAGATGATGATTTGAGAATCAAAGAGTGGATTTTTTTATAGGGGCTTTTAGGCTTTTCTCATATAACATGATTTTAGGGAGGAAAAAAATTCAACATAGATGATTGTTTTGCAACGAGAGAATCCTATTTGTAGAATATGAATATTTTGTGTCTAAAGTTGGCTATATGAGATGTTTAATTTGTTAAAATTTGATTGTGACAATATAAGAAAATTTATTTGATGAACAATCTGTTTTTAGTGTAAAAAAAATTTGAAAAGCCTTTTCTGATAATTTTGATACGTAGCGAGGAATAGGAATAATAATTGATGAAGCTTGATGGTGATTCTTTAAGATAGAGACTAGTAGAATCAATTTAAAATTTTAAGGACAGTTTGTCATCATTTGTGGGGAGAGAGTGTAAATTCTTATTAGTAGAGTTTTTTAACTCATTCGAGAAGATAGCGCGAAGATTGAAGTTCAAAAGTGCATGGTAGAAACTCAAGTCACAGCTGGAGACAGAGGGCCAGTCGGTCGACCGGCCATGCACAGAACCTGCACTTGGAGAATCAAGGCGTAGCGGTCGACCACTCGGTCGACTGCCCAGAGGAGATGCCCAAACACTGCAGGATCGGTCGACCGCCCGGTCGATCATCCAGAAGACAAGTTGTGGCTCTACACAACTAGCGATTGATCGGGGTGATTGATCGCACAGAGCATAATTTTTGTACTACAGGAGAGCAGTTGACTGCCCGGTCGTCCACATGTCGGGTCGGGGCAGTTTTCTATTATGTTTTTATTGCGCGCCGAGGCAACAACCTATGAGAAACCGCAACCAATAGAGAGAGATACACCAGAGAAGTACCCAAAAGATAAGAACAATTATACAAAAGAGAAGGCTAAACACAATATTTAACGAGGTTCGGCAATTTGCCTACGTCCTCAGGACAAGGGAGCAAGAGATCTTATTGATTCAATAATCAATTACAAGTTACAATTCATGGGGCTATACCGCTTAATTTATAGCCAGAGTGTTCTAGAGTTTTAAGAAACCATAAGTGAATTTGACTTCTAATCAGAAACGGAGATTGAATCCCAATAGAACCAGCAGATCCGTCTGTCGGTCGACCGCTCAGTCGACCGACCCCCAACGGAAACATGACTTGTGCCACTCGGTCGACGAGCGGTCAACAGAACTCCTGCTATGCACCAAGCTGTGCATGTCGGTCGACCGGCCTTTGTTCTGACTGCATATGGACTGCGTTCTCGCTCCTTTTAGACTCTGATCTCTGCACTATCTTCCGATGAGTTAAAAAACTCTTCCATCAAGCTTTTATCTCCCCTCTTCCTACAATTCTCTACCTCGGTGAAGATTTCTCAAATCTGAACCGAACTCAATACAATACATGACTCGAAAGGGGTTGCACCTATGTGGCTGCCTACCTACCCTGCCCAAGGAATCAAGACATCCATAATTCATCCAAACGAGCTCCACCGAGCTCAAGGAACTTGGAAGGATATGGAGCATCTCTTTACAATGTGTAAATTTCACTCCTGAAACCACTTGGTAAGCATATCAGCGGGATTCTCCTTTGTATGAACTTTTAATAACTCAATATCACTTTCATCAAGAATCTCCCGAACAAAGTGAACCTTGACGTCAATGTATTTCGTCCTTACATGATACACTGGTTCTTTGTCAAATAGATAGCACTCATGTTATTACAGTTGTTTTTTCAACAGATCCTGATCAATTCCCAAGTCATCAAGCAACCCTTGAAGCCATATTGCTCTTTCATAGCCTCCATAATGGCCATATACTCGGTCTCTGTAGTAGATAATCAATGGTATACTGTAGAATAGAGCGCCAACTCATTGATGCTTGGAACAATGTAAACACATATTCCTTTGTAGACTGACGTTTGTCGAGGTCTCCTGCATAGTCGGAATCAACATATCCGATATACTCTTGCTTACCCGTAGAATCCTTCTCGAATACTAAACCAATGTCTATGGTACCCTTGATATACCGTATAACCCACTTTACTGCCTCCCAATGACCCCTACCGGGATCATGCATGTATCTGCTAATCATCGAGACAACTTGTGATAAATTAGGCCTTGTACACACCATTGCATATATTAAACTACCAACTGCGCTAGCATACGACACGTGAGTCATGTACTCACATTTTCAACAGTAGTAGGAGTGATATGGGATGAAGGAGAATTTAGAGTTTGTGGTGAGAATTTGGTGAAATTGGGCAAGAACAGTAGAATTAGGGATTGGATATGATCACGGATCGCAACCCGGATCTGGCTTCACTGCTTGATTTGATTAATCCATGAGATTAAATCAAACAACACAGAATTTTCATAGGGAAACAATTTTAAGTAAATAATCATTAAATTTCAAAATCCACTACATGACTATATATAGCCTACAAAACGTGCACCACACGTACAATTATTGATAGGATCAAATTTAACCAAATCTATATTAAATAACTCCAATCTTAACAAAATTTATCCACATCTAAATTAAATAAATATCTAAATCATGCTAAATCAAATCAAATCTTCTTCAAATTTAAATTCCAAATGTAAATAAATACTAATAAATCTGAGCCATCCGATCCCATCATTCTTCCCGGCTTGAAAATTTTCATCTCTGATGAATACAATGGTAAGTAATAAGGTAAGATAGAGACGACAAAAAGTTTCTTTGAGGACATGAAAATAAAAGGGAAGGGCAGAGAAGATCGGAGGAGTGAGGACGAGGCAGTCTTCATCGGCATGGCAACGTGGAGATCTCAGCGATGACGACGAGGACTTGGTGGAGACTGGACAGCACGGGATGGAGGCAACGACGGTGATGCGACGACATTGATAAGGTGGAGGCAATGGAGGCATTGTGCGTTGCGCTAGCATGGATCTAGAGCTTGCACACGGGAGTCTGGGGACAGATAAACAATTCTTTTTCAGAAATTTTGGCTCTGATACCAAAATTGATATGGGATGAAGGAGAATTTAGGATTTGTGGTGGGAATTTGATGGAATTGGGGGAAGAAGAACAGTAGAATTAGGGGTTGGATATGATTACGGATCGCAACCTAGATCTTGGCTTCCCTGATTTGATTAAATCCATGAGATTAAATCAACAACACAAAATTTTTATAGGGAAACAATTTTAAGCAAATAAACATTAAATTTCAAAGTCCACTACAACGCTTTATATAGTCTACAAAATGTGCTCACACGTGCAATTATGATAGGATCAAATCTAATCAAATTACATTCAAAAACTCCTAAATCTTAATAAAATTTATCCAAATCTAAATTGAATAAAATCTAAATCATGCCAAATCAAATCAAATCTTCTTCAAATCTAAATAAATACTAATAAATCTGAGTCATCCGATTCCATCAAGGAGATAATGGCTTTTAACTTTAAATGAGGAGCGATGGTGTACTACAGATTTTGTATCACCGTGATGTTGCACCTCTGAAGTACCTTCTGCAAATACTCCTTTTGTGTCAAGCTAGCCTTGCCACTCTTTTGGTCTCGCACAATTTTCATGTCTAGCACCTTCTTCGCTTCACTAAGATCCTTATCTCGAACTTGAAAGACAAGTCTTTCTTCAATTTGTCTATTGCAGATATATTCTTAGAAACAATGAGCATATCGTCTACATACAACAGTATATAGATGCATTCTCCACCGGATAGCTTATTGTAATGCACATATGGATTATAATGGCTACGTGTGTATCTTTTTCTTATGAACCTGTCGAAACGCTTGTACCACTGCTTAGGAGATTGCTTTAATCCATACAACGTTTTCTTCAGCTTGCATACTCATATTCTCTTTTCCTACAATTTTGAACCCCATCGCTGAGACATATAGATCTCTTCAAGATCACCATGGAGAAATGTGGTCTCACATCGAGCTGGTCAAGTTCTAACTCATATTATGCTACCAGCGCTAACAAAATCCAAATCAATGGGTGCTTTACAATAGGTGAGAATACTTGTTATAGTCAATGCCTTCTCAC